>JAGGAQ010000169.1:0-35434 GCA_017657225.1 Termitomyces sp. T69sscA | reverse complement strand
GATGACTTGAGTGGCTACTAAATCGGCCTGTCGGACTGCCGGGATGCTTCTGGGCAGTGTCCTCGTTCTGAAGTAGGCGGGGAGTTCACAGGATGGGCTCGAGGAGCCCTGGGCTGCTTCCTTTGCGAGTTCGTCCGCGCGCTTGTTGGGGTTGAAGTCCATGTGACCAGGCGTCCAATGGATCTGGAGTCGTATGACGCCCCTAGAACGGAACCGTCGGCTGGTATCTGCACCACGCGCAGGCCGCCTGGAAGAGGCGGGGCAGAGACGGTCCTGCTTAAGGTGGAGCTTCTCAGCCGCTGTGTGAACCAAGTCCAGCAGGTAGTGGGCTGGGTGTGGGCGCTGGTTGAGGAGGGCTCGGATGCTTGCTTGGCTGTCGCTCCCTATGGCGGTGAGTCCTCGGAGCTGGCGGTTGAACGAGGACAGCAGGTGGATACCAAGGGAGAGACCGACGACCTCCGCTTCGTAAACCGTGTGCTCAGAAGCTGAGCCGAGGTGATACTTCAGCAAAGAAGACTCCTCGCCGCCTACGTAGAGGACTGTGGATGCGCCTATGCCTCCCTCGAATTCGGACCCGTCGGTGAACACCGAGGTCGTTGCTCTGTCAAGAACCCGTTGCGCCGCGGTGAGTGCTGTGTCCTTGTTGGGTTCAATGTGCGTGGTGAACGATGGCCGGTAGCTGGGTGGGCGCCTGCATGGAAGAACCGTCTCGATTGTCTTGGGGTCAATATCTGTGAAGTGGAAGAGGCTGTGAAGAGGTGAGTGATGACGACGGACAAAGCGCCGTGCAGAGGCGCGGACTGGCCCATGCAGGGGATGGGAGGTAGGCAAGGATGAAAGGCGCACCGCTGCCCGCACCAGGACTTTGCGAAAGAGGAGATCAATGGGGAGGAGGTTGGCATGGACTTCAAGAACGTCGCCTGCCGTTGTGCTGAGGGCACCCGTGACAATTTTGGCTGCTCTGCGCTGGGCCGAGGTGAGTTTCTTGGTGACTGCAACTGAGCCCGTCCGTCTGCCCCCCATGGGCGACTCGCTGACTCCGACGTACCAAACATCTGCAGCATAGGTGAAGGCTGGGACCGCAACCGTGTTGTACAGCTGACGGATGCGGTGTGGGGGCATGCCGCCTGAGACTCGGGAGAGTCTTGAGATCTGAATGGTCCACCATGCAGCGCTGGCGGAGACCTCCTGGGTGTGTAGGGACCACCGGAGCTTGGGGTCAAAAATAACCCCCAGGTATTTGTAGTCCCTGACGGTGTCAACGACCTGCGTCAAGACTGAGCCGTCAGGATTGGAGCGCTGCAGGAGTAAGCTCGGGGGGACGATATCATGGATAGAGCGGGGGAAATTCATGAGGGCAAGCTTGGAGAGTTCAAACAGGGAATTGTGGCTGAGGGACCATTCAAATGCGCCTTGAGCGCGTTCCATGATGTCCTTGATGATGGCATGCGTCTCCATCAGAGACTTGGCAATAGCTAGGAACATCACATCGTCAACGAAGCCAGACGACAGTTCCGTCTTGTCACGCTGGTGGGCTACACGGATCAGGGGCGCATTGTAGAAAGCGTAGAAAAGCATAGAGAGGGGACACCCCTGGGTGGTGCCATTGATGATGGGTATCCATTCGGATAGAAAGTCATCGAACTTCAGCCGTGTGCGGCGGTTGGAGAGCATGCGCTCAGTGAGACGGATAAAGCAAGAGGGGACCCCGAGCTCCTGCATGTTGTGCAACAGGCGTTCCTTGACCGTGTTCGGGAAGGCCCCCTGAACATCAAGGAACAGGGCAGTAGCTACTTTACCTGAACGCCAGGCTTCCTTGATCCTTGAGACCACCAGATGCATGGCGTCTGACGTGTTGCGGCCGGGGCGCCCACCGAACTGGCCTGGCGGGAGCATGCCATGTTGCTCTGCTATATGAGACAGGTCAGCCGCGACAAGAGTGGAGAGGAGCTTCCCTATGGTGTTGAGAAGCCCTATGGGTCTATAGGCTTTCGCAACGTTATAAGCCGGTTTGCCTGGTTTGCGGAGTACCAGCGTCGTGGACTCCAGCCAGCTTGAGTGGTACACGTCGAGCTCCAGGACGGCCCTGAAAATGAAAAAGAGGTGGTCAAGGAGCCCATCGATGCACTTTTTAAGTACGATGTTCGGGATGCCATCTGGCCCCGGGGCCTTGAGCGGAGGCAAGCTGCCGACAGCAGTGGAGATCCGTTCCCGTGAGAAGTAAGGGATGTCTGCAAGGGGCTCAGGGTATACAAAAGGGGGGATAGACGGGGTGGATGGAGGTGGAGGGAAGAATGACTCAGCTAATGCCGCCGCTTTCTCCACATTGGTAGTGGCCATGGTGGGGGCGCCGTTCTGGTCAATTTTGAGATCTGGAACACGATCACATGCAAAGTCAGAGGGTTCCCTGACAACGTATTTGTTCGCGATGTAGATCTGCCGGGCGTCAATGGACTCCAACCAGTCTTTCCAGTGGTCCTCCTTGGCCTTGCGAATGCCCACATCCATTTCCCTTGAGAGGCGTGCAGCTTTGGCCTTCGACGGGTGGTCTGGGATGTCACGGAATGTATAGGCCTGGTTGCACGCACGGCGTCTCTGGGCCTTTAGCCTTCCAAGATCACTGTTCCACCACCGTTTAGTGTGGGGACAGGGTTTCCGAAGTGGGACAATGCTGTCCAAGGCAATGACCTCCTGAATAATGCTAGTCACGTCAGACACTTTGGCGTGGAACTCTGCCTCTGAGGTAATAAGTTGCGCTGGAGAGCGAGCCTGTAAACGCTCCGTCAGAGCTTTGGCGAAGCACTCCCAGTCAACCGAGCGAAAGTCTTTGGAGGGGGGAGAAGAAGATCTTGGGACAGGGAGTTCTATCTCCGTTATGACTGGGAGGTGGTCAGCACAAGATGGGCGTAATGCAGCATCAACGTCGCAGAAGATGATTGGGTCAACTTCGCTGTGGGACCGCCAGACATTATCTGGTCTAGTCCAGGTGCCTGCAGAGGAGAGGAGGGTGGGGATGCCCGGAGGAAGGGCTAATTCCATATCATAGTCGGCCAGTAGGTCCAACAGAGGCTGTATGGACTCCCTTGAGGAGTTGAGCCTGCGATTAACAGCCGTCTCCCAGAGGGGATGATGACGGTTGAAGTCTCCCAGCCACACCATGTGGTCACTGGGGGAGGGGCGAGCAAAAGAAAGAGAGGAGGAAAGAAACTGAGACAAAGACGAGAGTACCCCGTTGTGGGTACAATCGTTGTAAACGTTGAAGAGAGAAAGGTGGCCGTGTTCGCCCACGAACCGTACCGCCGTGATATCTGTGGATGGTATTGTTAGTACGGAGTAGGCATCTGTTGAGATGTTAGTGTTAATGAGAATCACGGATCTGGTTCGCGTGGCCCCCTCGCGCCTATGGTGCGTGGGGTACACAACTCGCCAGTATCCGCTTGCTCTGGTATTACCGAGGTGGTCGAGGTAGGGTTCCTGGAGGGCTAGTACATCCCAGTCCTCCGGGTTTGCAGAGGCAAGGAGTTCGGTTTGCGCTGTGTTCGACTTGTGTAGGTTCTGCTGCCAAATGCGTAGCTTGCCGGGCGCCTTTGGGGTCCTTCGGTTCATCAGTTAGTGGAGGAGGGTGGGATGTCCCCGCGCCTAGACCTCTGATACCCTGGGTGGGAGGTGAAACCGAATTCGCCTAGGTTGCCCAGCCGGCTGGGGGCTCGGGAGGTCGAAGGGGTACCCCGCTGGGAGGGGCGGGGTGGAGGGGTCGCCGTGAGCCGGGGAGCCTCTGGGGGGGCAGGATCGAGGGGCAGGGGGGTAGCCTGAAGGGGCCTGGGTGCTGGAGCAGCCTGTGGACGTTTGGGCGGAGCTGTCACCCACGAGGCTGGTTCGTCGGTCGGGAAATACGGCATCCGATTTTCTGGAAAGCGTGCATCAAGCTCGGCGCATTTCCTCTTGAAGACCGGGCAGCTGCGATCTGACCTAGCGTGGTCAGAGTCTGTGCCACAGGAGACGCACCGGCATTTGACAGCAGAGCAGGAGGAAGAAGAGTGGCCGCTGCTGGTGCAGATGGCACAGCAACTCTCCGCCTTGCAGTCGCGACCAATGTGTCCGTAATGCTGACAGTTGTTGCACCTCGTCGGTTCGCGTATGTCCTTGCAAATGGTGACTTGCCGGCCGCTGATGAAAATCCTCTTGCGTATCAGGTCGTTGGCGGTGTGCACGTTGTTGCAGGAGATCTTGAGCGAGGCCACTGCTTGGCCCGATGATCGCAGGCTGGGGTGCTTGAGCCAGAGGGCCAAAGTTATTGAGTCGGCTAAGAGGCCGTTTTCGAGTTCGATGGTGCGGAGGCAGGAGACGTTGTCGGGTTCGAAGGAGCCCGCACATGGAACGAATCTAGCAATGAGGTTGAAGGTTTTGTCGACGACTTGCATGTTCTCGCCGAAGAGGTCTTCGAAGGCGGTCCATTCCATGTTGACGCAGTCGTGGAACCTGCGGGCCGAGTCAGCATTATCAAATTCGGCGAGGTACGCACTGGATCCTATCGCCTTCAGGCCGATGGCACGGGTGTTGGGAGTGATAAAGTCGACCTCGCCATCTTCTCGGCAAAGAGTGGTGGCCTTGACATCGAGACGTTTTAAGGTCTTGTTAAGGCAATCCCTGAGAGCCGATGAACCAGTGGCGGAGAAGTCTCTGGGAGTGTTGGTGTCGCAAGGGTCGTAGCGGATCAGGACCGTACGCGCGTCGCGGCGGATACGCTGGTGGACGCTAGTCATCTCTTGCTGCGTGAGGAGGCTGTCACTGGGAGGAGGTTGTGGGGGGGCTAGCGGGGTGAGGTTCGGCGGGGCGGACTTCGCGATCGCGGCCCAGGACGGGCCTGCAGCGGGTGCTGGCGGGGAGCTCGCGAGCTTGGACGCCAACGCGTCCAGCGAGGTGTAGACCCCTTCCAGAGTAGCTGAGGTTGCCTTGAGCTCGAGGGTCGATTCGGCTCGCTTGGCGTCGTTGGCTGCGAGGAAATCGGCCGTGGAGCCGAGCCTGTCGACCAGTCTGCTTATTTTGTCAATGGTCTTGGCGGCTACAGCTTCCGCAAGGGAGTCCGAAATATGGTCGGTAATGTCAGCCTCGAGCAGAAAAGCCACCGCGATCATTGCTGTTTTCAGTTCGGCTTGTTTCGAGGTGAGGGCTGCCATCGCTAGAATCGTAACCATCTTGGATCGTTCGTATGGGTCGCCTGCAAGCATCCAACCCTTGGATTCGAGCCACCTACGTGCTTCCGCCAGTGACCTGACCAGGCCGGTATCCGAGGACAGCAGGGACTTGAGGTCGGAGTGGGTCAGGAGTAGGCGCGAGCGTTCTGGGGTCCCGCTCGGGTTGGAACCGCTGGTCGGTGGCCTGGATGCCGCTCTCGTAGCAGAAGACATCGCGGCAGCAAACAGTCGGCGGGTAGGGAGTACGGGAAGGGAGAGTACGATGGAATTATGAAGCTAGAGACACAGGAAGCAGGAATGAGAAATCTACGCTAGCTACGAACTTGAAACTGCCGGGACCCCGAACGGGGAGATGGGAGTTTAAGATCAAGCCACCTTTAGTCTATTGTTTGGTGCTCATAGTCTCATATTTTTATCTCTGTTTTGTTTTGTATCTAGTGTTCTGGTTTCTCCACTCCAACTTTGCTCTATTTCTTGCCTTGACTGTTTCCTTTTTTGACTTGGCTCTATTCTCATGCCCTGATCTTTGATCCTGAAATTTGCCAAGTCTCTAGATACCTGGCTCTGAGAGTTGCTCTCAGCCTGGGCACTTGTCTTCCACCCCTTCTCCACTTTTCTGGCACCCACCCTTGCACCCTTCACCCCAAATGTGACCAGCACTCCCTGCTCATCACCTGCTCACACTCTCAGTTCCATCTCTTAGTCTTACATGCTTTGCACTCATTGACAATACTTGCAGTGCATGTGGACATTGTGTTTGCCATAGAAGGAATTGCCCAGTGGTCTGAGCCCCCATGGTCAGCAGAACCTGACAACAACTAATGCATCACTCACATCATCCCTGGTCTGTAATCTGTGCACCATGCTACCTTCCTCTACTGGACTCCTTGCCTCATTGTCATTCCATGCCTCCTCCTTGTTCATGCTCCCAAAGCAACACTCTTTCTTTGGGAGCTTCCTTTGCATTGCACAACCATTACCAACATCTAGAATAGCTTTAAACAATCCTTAGACTGTACTTGGAGCTCCAGCACCACAACTTGTTACCAGGGCATAGACCTGTAGCCCAGAGCTCATCTACTACTAATCATATATAAGTTGTAGTGTAGCACTTGGTACAGTAGTTTTCTCTGTTTGTTCTTCTGTCTTGTGTCTCAGTTCTCTTAGTTTGACTTCATTTATCTTGTCTTGTATTGCTTGTCTTATTTCATTTCTCACATGTCTTGTATTATCTTTCTATTCTTGTTTCTACTTGACTCATACTTCCTTGAATCTATTCTTTCAACTCCTCTCTCTCCATTCCAAATCTCTATGTTTCTTTCTGCTTGATCTCTTATCTCTTGTCCAAGTCTCCATTCCATTCTTTGTTCATTTCTTGCCTTGACTCTTTTTATGGCCAGCTTGACTAGATCTCCATGCCCTTATCTCTGATCCAGGACTTGTTTGTTCCTGCTACTTGCTCCAATTCATTGATCTCCACCCCAGGACTTGCTACCAGCCCTGGCACTTATTCCTTGCTCCTCCTATGTACTCCTGATGCTTACCTTTTGTATTCACTACCTCAGACATAACCAGTGCTCCCACTCACAATCCCTTGCTTCCTCAGCCCCATCTCTTGGTCTCCTACACCTTGTGCTTGTCAACAATACTCACCATGCATGTGGTACATGGTGTTCACCTGATAAGGAATTGCTCAGTGGTCTGAGCCTCTGTAGTCAGCAGAACCTGACAGCTTCCCATTCCTCCACCTCAGTCCAACATCAAGCCTTGCACTAATGGCCCCCTCAATGGCAGTTTTTCCCTGCTTCATGTCACGTCTACACTAAACAAAGCTGCATGGTATTGCTATTCATGCAAGTACTCTGACTGCCACTGTGTACATATATTATCACAAATTATTCAATTTGGAGCCAACATTGGCTTTACAGGCAATCATATTTTGAATTGAAATTGTACCAACACATTTGCAAAGATGGTTTCAAATGTGTTACTGATACCCTTTTTGCCAACATCTCTGCACAAGTTGCCAATGAGTTAGCATGTGAACTATTTGTCTTGCCACTGTTTGGAAATTTTTGCACTTCACCCACTGAGATGGTGACTTACAAATGCTTGTGAAAAGTGTGTCACATCCACCATCTGTCCTGGCCAGAAGGAGGCTCCATCAACAATAAAGTTCCTGACTAGGAGGCCACCATTGTATACAATATGGTTGACCACACCATCCATAACTTCATAGCATCAGAGCCAGGTTCCTACATGCTTAAGCTCAATCTCAAAGTGGTGTTTTGCCACATCCCCATCTGCTTGGCCAACTGGCTTCTTCTAAGCTTCAAATGACTTAGGAATCTGTACCATGACATCATCCATGCCTTTGGTGCATGCACATATTCAATTCCTTTGCTGAAACCCTCCACTAGATCCTGCAATGCAACATCCCAGCTTGTGTATGCTACTACCTCAATAACTTCCTGGCAATTTTTGCATGGCTCACTTCCCTCCCACCAATCAATGAATGTCTTGCATGGACACTTTGACTTGGGGAAGGAAACTGAGCCTCATGTTTCAACCCTCTAAAATAGTCAGCCCAAGCACAATGATCAAGTTCATGGAGCTGAAACTTGATTCAGTCACAGTTCTGCCTTCTGGTTGAGAAGCTGGACTACTTATGTGAGCTCACCACTGACTGTGTCTCACACCACCATGCTACTTGCTGCAAATTTGACACACTCATGGGATCCTTGCAATTCACATTGCAAGTCATTCCAGCAGTCAGAGCATTCATCCACAGCATATACAACTTTGCCACCACCTTTCCAGCCTCTCCATTTGCCACTTGTTGCATCTCCAAAACTGCATGCCAGAATATCAATTGGTGGCATGCCATTGCACCTCAATAAAACAGCATACAATTTTTCTTCCTATTGCAGCCACAAATTGACATTTACACTGACACTAGCAGTGCCAAAGGCCTTGGTGGCCATTGTGGGACAGAATGCTTTGCAGCATGGTGTTCTTGTTGGCCATGCCAAGAACATATTCAGGTGAAGGAAATGCTTGCCATAATCTATGCAATCCTTTGCTTGGAAAAACAATTCAGAGGATCTCACATCACATTCCATGTTGCCAACGACACCATTTACAATGCAATCCAAAACAAGTCTAACAAGTCTGCAGCCACAATGACACTCATTTGCCACTTGATTGCTCTGGTCTGCCAGCTCAACTTTTCTTTTTCTTCTGAGTGGCTCTCTTCTTCTCAGCATTCTATTGCTAATGCTGCTTCTTGTTTTGCTTTCACTCATATGCTTTTGATTGCTCCTTGGCTTAACCAAAAACCAAGCTTAAAGTGCCTCAGACTTGGAGGTACCAGCAGAACCAACACCACTTTCAAACCATTGCATTTTACTTATGGCATGGCCTTGCAGCCAGCACCCATCAAACTTACTCCACTGGCCAGCAGCAATTAATTCTCCACATTCAGCTTGACAACCTGTACAATGTCAATGTATCCATCCTGCCCACCTCAGAAACCATGATCCTGTTCTGGATTGCAAGCCTTGGTGGCTGTATTCAGCTGAAGACTATCAAAGCTTACCTTGTAACAGTGCACTCCCTTCACATCAACTATAACCTTCCATTTGCAGCCATTGAATTGCAGCTTGTTCAGTGCCTCATCAGAAGCATTAAGAGCTATCATAGAGAGCACAACCATCACCCAGTCCAGCCAGTCACCCTCCCTGTTCTCACAGCCCTCCTTGCTTAGCTTTAGCCTAGTGTCACCCTCAGTCACACCACAGTATATGCCATGTGTTGCCTTGCCTATCCAGGCCTCCTCCATAGCAGGAAAGGCAGGAATTTCAGCACTAATTTCAACTTGTTCTATGGCTTAGTCCAGTTTCTGCTTATATTCAAAACTATAACCCATGCCCACCTTACCCTCCAAAACTGACTCTTTCTCCAAAGGCATTACAATCACTGTTGCTGCTATGCCTGGTTGCCCAACATGCCCAATTGCCATGCTCAAAGCCCTCTTCATAGAGCTCCTTTGGAAAGGTGATGCACTGTTCAAGCAACCAAATGGCAGACCCCTCTCCTACTCTTATTTTATCAGTACCACTATGATGCTCCGTTTCAAGCCAGCATCAACTCCAGCCTATATGCGGATTACAGTTTCAAATAAGGAGCAGCCTCTGCAGCAGCAGCAACTGGTTATTCGGACTACAAAATCCAGTTCTTGAGATGCTGGCACAGTAACTGATATAAGCTCTACATAGAGAATAACCCAGCCTAGATCCTACATCTCTCCTCCCTTCTTTACATGGCCCACTCTCACCTCATTCCTTTCAAACCTCCATCTCTGTGGAATTTCACAGCCCTGGCTTGAGTTTTGGCCCCTCCTCCCCTCTCTCAGAAGGGAGGAACCAGCACTTAAGAACTCTCTATAACTCAAGACATACATTTCTTCTTGCAAGCACTCAAAAGACTCCTTAAGTACCAACTTTTCATTCTCTCTGTTTCACTCTGTTTTATTCTTATCTTGTCCCAATTTCACTTGCTCTATTAACAGCATCAGATTAATTGGTATTGCACATAAGGTGAATGATTTGAAACACTAAGTTTTGGTGTCTATCATCATGCTCTCTTTAGATAGATCATATTACATGTGACAATGCATCCAACAACTCTATGATACTCCAAGAATTTGCTTGACATATTTACTATGGAAAAAGCAAAAAATAAAGTTGAACATTTTATGTTGCTGAATATTATATAGCTGTCTTGCACATATGATCAACTCAGCTACACAATGCCTCATGTTGACATATAGCAAAACTCTGAATTAGAATTTGAAAACTCCTGAGGATCATGTACCAACAACTCAAGATGAAGTTGGATTAGTCTATGCAATTACAATCAATGTAAACTTTTTTTGCTCATTGTGCTATGGAAATTTTAGTCTATATCAGGAATGATTATCTTCAAAAAGGAAGGAAATATAAAGGACTATTCAGGCCAAGGCTGGTATTGCAAAGCCCATTCAGCTCATTTTTAACATGAGAGTTTAGTGGTCATTCATGTTTCAGATGCTTGACAGTGCAGATAAAAATAAAGAGGTGGATACATCTCCTCTCAACTCTTTTGTATTTTTTGTTACCTAATAATCCAGCTCAACTATGTTGGAAGGAGACTGACAGTTTGAAGCATGATAAGATATGTGTGCTCAAGCTGGATCATCAAGATTAAACATGGATCCAATTATTTACGGACCATCTAACAGTACAAATTGACTTCTTTCTGGTCCTGCTTTTACTTACAGTACAACAGCATGCAAACAAAGCTCAACAAGCATTTCTGTCTGATCAGTGTCTAAATCATCCATCTAGTTGTCCCTGCACTTGAGGCCCTTTCTTTCATCAGCATTGCAGGCTGCTTGTGAAAAAATTGACTATTACTACAAGGAACAACAGACTCATCTGCATATATCATGGCTATGAGTATGTATAATGCATTTTCAATTTTGCTGCACTCACAGAATAATTCTCAGTTCTCAATTTGAGAGAAAAGATGTCATATTTCATAAAGCATTGGCCAAGCACCTTTAAGCAGATGTTTTGAAATGTGTCAACAAGAGTGGTAAGCTATGGTATTAATCATTAAATGTAGCTTACATTCATTTGATAAAGTTTCAAGAGTGATTTCTCTGTTTCAAAGATTCCAGGGACTTCAAGAAAATAGAGACTCCAAAGTTGTCAAACAGGTTTAATCTTCTTCTTGTAAACTCAGTCCAACAATGTTAATTTAATGTAGAACTATTGCCTTGATCTTACCTCAAGTGAGGCCAAAGTCAAGACTTGTAAACCAAGCTGAGCTTGAACATCACTAGTAAGAGTGAGTGGAGGGTGAAGACGCAAAAGAGGGAGAAGAACAAAGGCAAGAGGGCACAAAATCAGAAAAGGCTGTCCCATTCAAGCACAGATCATGAGTTGGTTGTCTACTATACATCATGATTGCCACTCAACTAAACATCACATACTTGGTACAACAGCTAATACAATTCTTCAACAGCTATGACAGTAGCCACTGGAACTCAGGCATCTAGCTACTCAGATACTTGAAGTGTCATGACTTGCTAAATCACCTCTGATCCTGAACTCTAGTGCAAAAGCTTCTGTAAGGGGACTAGTCTCTGGACTGTGTCCAACCCTATTCCAAGCTTAGTCCAATGATGCACTGACTCATAGCACCTCTGAATAACTGCTTAGCCCACCTGTCATGACCCGCTACTAACCTTTGGGACTTAGCCCCGGGCCCCAGGACTCCAACCCCTTCAAACCCACCTCTATGACCGTCCTGGGCCTGTATCGCTACCCAACCAACTGCCCCAGCAGCCCCCAGCCATCACCAGCCATCACCACCACTTCCAGCATCCCATCAGCCATCACCGCCCATGACCACCACATCAATGCCGGTCTCAGCCATTCCCAACCACAGCCACATCAGCACCAGCCCTGGCAACACCCGGCGCTCCCCCAGCCTGTGCCAAGACCCCCATCATGCATCACAACCATGCATCACCATTGATCTGACCTCCACACACCATGCCCCGCTTCCGCTCCCCTCCTCACTTCCTTGCCACTACATGTCTCTGGCTTTCAAAAGCAAGACCCTCTGCGCTGCACAACATGTCTCAACCTCCACCACCGCCTTGCACAATCCCCAGGTCTCACCTCGAGCCCCGGCACCATGACTTGTCACTGGAACCCAGGCCTGAGCCCTGGAGCTTACCTACCATACAGTATATAAGTCGTAGAGTAGCAAGTAGTACACTAGTCTTGATATTACCATACTTCTTGTCTTGTTTTTTGTGTTGTCTCTGTCTCATAGTCTCACATGATCTGGTCTCCATTTTTTGACTCTGTCTCATTTTGTATTGTACTCATCTTGTCTCATCTTGTTCTCATTGTCTCTACTTGTCTTGTACTCTAATCCTATCTCTGCTTTATTCTCTCTTGCCTCAAACCTCTAAGTTCCCTTCTTCCTCTCTCATCTCTCGCCTCAGTCTCAACTTGTTCTGCTTTCTCTTTTCCCTATCTTATCTTGGCTCTTTCCTTTTTTGGCTTGTTTGACCTCCGCATCTCTTGCTAAGTCCCTGCTGTTGCCCCAGCTCTCTATTTGTTGATCCCTGGGACTTGCACCTACCAGCACTCGTCCTCCACTCCTTCCCTGCACTCACCTCCATTACCAGTGATCCTCTGCTCGCATCCTCAGCCCCACTTTGGTCTCCTATGCCTCACACTCTTGACAGTACACTGCGTCTGTGGACACCATGCACATCACATAAAGTATTTGCCCAGTGGACTGAGCCCCCATAGTCAGTGGAACCTGACACCACCCCATCTTCTTCTGTTTTCTAATAATCAGCTTTAATGAGTCATATGCATAGATCTTGCTCAACATCAATTATTGTGAGCCATACTCCATTACATACTAGGGCTCAATACCCTTTTTCCTTCAGCCATGCCTCACTCCCACTCAATTCCTTTGCCTTTCGTTTCAACTCACCAAGTTCCTGACTGGCCAAACCAGAACCTGACAAACACAAGGCCACAACAGGGCCAAAAGCATTGCTTTGTCTTATATGTAATATAGACTCACCACTAGACAAATATACCCTCAGTTATGTTGACACATTTGAAAGATATGTTGCTACAGATCCATTTACATACACTTGTACTGATATATATATCTAGATTCAATACTTACTACATGTTGATCAGTACATACAAAGAAAGTTCTGTTTACATGTTCTGAAGATTCCATACTTGCTACATGTTTATCTCGGTGGATAGGAAATGACTTTGATACCAGTCTCCCTACTGGGACACTTTACTACTCAACAATATATATGAAAATGTGAAGATGTACCTGAATGATAGTTTATGCAATAGGTCAATAACCTTGTGCACATGCTCAATTGCCAATTTTTCTACATCATACTGAAGTTTGATTGATTTTCAATTTTAGTTATATCTGCTGGTCAATGAGAACATAATAGCAGCATTCTCTATTATATTTGGAACTTGCAATAATAACTAGCATTTATCAAATACATTAAAATAGATATTTATTGAGTATTAAAGAAAATGTCTCTTCTTTGGAGCATTTATATAGAGCATTTCCAGAATTTTTCATCATGTTATGTGATGTTAGATTGATACTGCTTGCTAAACAGCCAAGACTTGTCTCTCTATTTCTTCAGCTTCTTGGAGCTTTCCAGCTTTTTGCAGAGTGTATCTAAGAGTATTCAGACTACCAAGAGTATAAGGATGATTATTTCCTAATGTTGCTTGATAAGCAGCTAAGACTTGTTTCTGTATTTCTTCAGCTTCTTGGAATTTTCCAACTTTCTGCAGAGTGTTTCCAAGGTTATTCAGGCTACCAAGAGTATCAAGATGATTGTTTCCCAACACTGCTTGCTGAGCAGCTAAGACTTGTCTCTGTATTTCTTCAGCTTCTTGGAGCTTTCCTGCACTTTGTAAAGTATATCCAAGATCATTCAAACTACTTAGAGTGTCAGGATGACTGTTTCCCAACACTGCTTGCTGAGCAGCTAAGACTTGTCTCTGTATTTCTTCAGCTTCTTGGAGCTTTCCTGCACTATGTAAAGTATTTCCAAGATTATTCAAACTACTAAGAGTGTCAGGATGACTGTTTCCTAATACTGCTTGCTGAGCAGCTAAGACTTGTCTCTGTATTTCTTCAGCTTCCTGGAGCTTTCCCATAATTTGTATAGTGTTTCCAAGGTTAATCATGGTATTGAAAGTATCAGGATGACTATTTCCTAACAGTGTTTTCTGAACAGCCAAGACTTGTCTTTGTAGTTCTTCAGCCTCTTGAAGCTTTCCAGATTTTTGTAGAGTTCTTCCAAAATTGGTCATGGATCTCAATGTATCAGGATGATTGTTTCCCAACACTGCTTGCTGAGCAGCTAAAACTTGTCTTTGTATTGTTTCAGCCTCTTGGAGCTTTCCAGCACTTCGTAGAGTTTCTCCGAGATTATTCATACTGTTGTAAGTATCAGGATGACTGTTCCCTAACACAGCTTGCTGAATGGATAAAACTCTTTTATGTATTTCTTCAGCTTCTTGAAGCTTTCCAGCACTTTGCAAAGTATTCCCAAGATTATTTAGGCTAGCAAGAGTATCAGGATGACTGTTTCCTAACATTTCTTGCTGAGTAGTTGAGACTCGTCTCTGTATTTCTTCAGCTTCTTGGAGCTTTCCAGCTCTTTCTAGAATGATTCCAAAGATATTCATGCTTCTCAAAGTATCAGGATGACTGTTTCCTAATATTGCTTGCTGAGCAGTTAAAACTTGTCTCTGTATTTCTTCAGCTTCTTGAAGTTTTCCAGCTCTTTGAAGAATAACACCAAGGCTATTCATGAAGATGAAAGTATCAGGATGATCATCTCCTAGCACTATTTGCTGAGTAGCTAAAACTTGTCTTTGTATATCTTCAGCTTCCTGGAGCTGCCCAGCTTGTTGTAGAGTATTTGCAAGATTATTCATGGTTATGAGAGTAGGATAACTATTTCCTAACACTGCTTGCTGAGCAGCTAAGAGTTTTCTCTGTATTTCTTCAGCTTCTTTGAGTTTCCCAGCATGTAGGAGTGTGTTACCAAGATTGTTCATGGCACTCAAAGTATCAGGATGTCTGTTTCCTAACCTTGCTTGCCGACTAGCCAAAACCTCTTGATGTATTTTTTCAGCTTCTTGAAGCTTTCCAGCTTTTTGTAAAGTGTCTCCAAGATTTAATAAAGATCTCTGAGTTTCAGGATGACTATTTCCTGACATCTTTTGCCAAGCAGCCAAAACCTCTCTCTGTAGTTCTTCAGCTTCCTGGAGTTTTCCACAACCTCGTAGAGTTTTTCCAAGATTATTCATGCTGGATAAGGTATCAAAATGACTATGTCCTAGCACTTTTTGCCGAGCTGTCAAGACTTGTTTATGTATTTTCTCAGCTTCTTGAAGATTTCCAGCTCTTTGCAAAGTATTTCCAAGATCATTCAAGCTATTAAGGGTATTAGGGTGATTATCTCCTAATACTGCTTGCTGAGCAGTTAAGACTTGTCTATGTATTTCTTCAGCTTCTTGAAGCTTTCCAGCTTTTTCTAAAGTTTGTCCAAGATTTCTCAGACTATCAAGAGTACCAGGATGATTATTACCTAACACTTCTTGCTGAGAAGCCACAACTTTTCTCTGGATTTCTTCAGCCTTTTGAACTAGTCCAGATCTTTGCAATGTATATCCCAATATGTTTTGCCAGTAAAAAAGCATATCAGGTTCTGTTTCTTCAATAGTGCATATAGCTTTCTCTATTTCATCACTTGCCTCATTCCATAACTCTGCAGCATATAAAAATGCTATAATTACTTTTGAAACATCCAGCCCTACTGACATGTTTTGTTGTAATTTTCTTACATGTGGTAACCACAATTGAACATCATTATAATCAAAATCTCTCTGTCCCAAACAATAGTAGATTTGTGATGCCCAGTCATACATCTCCTTTTTTTCTTTCTCTGTCAAAAACTCATGACAACACTGTTGAACTAGAGGATGCATTGTTATAAGATTTTCTGCAATTCTTTCAACTAGTGAATATGATGTCAGCAATTGGATTGTTTCATCAATTATCCTTTCACTCCATTGCTGATGTTCATCAAGAAATGAACTCAACCACTGTTGAGAGTCTTTAACATTAATATCTTTCCTTATGTTTATAGTAGTCCACGCTCTCTGCAACATATCTATAGGGATTTTGCTATAATGACAAATACTCCAGAAATTGAGTACTCTTTTTGCAGCTGTAGAAAGCTTGTCATAGCTGATTCTCCATGTAGAGTAGAGTGACAATGAATAACTATCAATATGCTGTTTTATATCTTGTTCAAGAAATCTCTTTCTATTGGATTTATACTTCTCAATATACTGAGCAAATCCCAACCATTTTTCTTGCAATAGATAGTGACCAGCTTGTACAATAGTCAATGGAAAGAATGCAAGTTCTTCAACTAGATTCTTAGCCTCTACATAAGGAAACTCTGATCTGCCACAGATCTTTTCTAGCAGAGCAATTGAATCTTCTTCAGTTAATGTCTCAATCTTGTCATGATGATGTGGTGCATGTGATATACATTCTTTATTTCTTGTAGTGATGATAATGTTTCCATGTTGACAAGAGGGGAGAAAAGGTTGAAGATTGAGCATTGAATCATCTGCACTATCAAAAATTAACAACCAATCTTTTTGCTTATAGCAAAGCAGGTGGAGACCAGCTAAAAAGCTGGGCTCAGCCATCTTTGCCTGGCTAGCAATAAATTTAAAGAATTGTTCTATAGAAATCCTTGAGCTTGCATCAACAAAATATATAGATGCAAATCTAAACTAATAATCAAAGACAAAACAACATGAAGCTCTCAAGTCTAACCTACCTTGATCCATACAGTGCCACAAATTGCAGAACAATTTGTGTCTTTCCAGCTCCACCTAAACCATACAAAACATATCTCTTTTATATTGAGATGAAATCTGTAGCAAAATATTGATCTAATTTCTCCAGAATATTCTTTCTCCCCGTAAAAACCTGAGTAGCAGCAGGGGGCTGATAAATATCTTGCATAGGAGTATCAATAAGATTGCTAGACAAAGGACCTCTCAAGCTTCCAACAGAGATTTTGTGAGGACGGTTGTGCAGAGCCTGTACTATACTATGAAGATGACTTGCAACAGTAGTTTGATACAAGTAAGACTTAGTATGTGCCTTGATTGCTGACAACCTTTTCCAATCACTCAAAGCAAATCTCTGCAGCCCTTGTTCAACATCAAGTCTGAAAAACACACCAGGAATGTGTATATATTGCTTCATCAACTCCTCAGTAACTTGTTCACTACCAGTTGCAATTTGATTTAGAATATTCAGCATATGTTTTGTATCAGATTTTTGCAATGAAGGAGGGTCAAGCTTTCCAGCACCTATGCTAACAAGGCAGGCCACTGATGCAGAATGACCAAACACAGATTCTGTCTCTTCAAGGACAGATCTGCTTGGATTGTTAAATCCAAAATTACCACCAATGAAAGATTCTGAAATGGCTCCATCAGTAATTACCACAGGCTTGAAAAATCCAGGATTGGCAGTAGTTGCACGTGCTGCTTTCACAATGGTACAGTTGGGACTCGGATTTGTACCCACTGTGTATGAATGAAAAAGCCGTGGTGTCATGTGAGAAGTTGGTAGTGCAACAACAAAACTGGAGTTCAATGTTATTCTCTGTCCAATACAAAGGTGATACACAAACCTTTTACAAGAAACATCATCTTGCAGGAGAGCATCAGGTGACAATCCAGAGGATTTAATCATTGCCTTCATACTAGTCTCAAAGACTGAGGCTTTGAACTTCTCATTTTTGCTTCGCCGCTTCTTATCTGAGAAAACCCTAGAACAGAAGTGAACATATTCCTTGATTGCCTGGTCAATTGGCATCTCGAGCCGTCCAAGCATCAGTGCAATAAGTCTAGATGATCAAGCCTGAGAAAAACACACGACTATATCTTGTAGGACGGACCCTCCTGTTCCAACACCACCAACAATCAGGTCAAAATACTCGCAGGGCTTCGGTGGTACGGAAGCTTTGGTGGTGGACTTTATCCTGTTCATAAGCTCTTCTATGATTAGAAGCTCGGATAGACCACGAGTACCCCCGTCATCTGGGGTTGGGTATGTCAGACTCAAGGGAAAGTACGAAGGCGAAGGATCAGCATACCGAGGGCCAGAAGCCTTAGTCCACGGGAAGTTGGAAGGTTTGTACTTTGCATGGGTGACAATTCTGGCTTGCTATTGAAGATGGGTGTGAGAGTCAAACTTGAAATTCGACTGAATCTTACCATTTATAATCTCACGCTTTGACCACCCTTGTCATACTTAATGCAGCAGGGATTACCAAACATATCTTGAACAGCATGTGATGTGTGGTCTGACTTGACATGTAGTAACAAATTCACTCAATAGGTCATGACTACGAACGATACTTTGAACAACATCGTTGCCAGGTATCTGGATAAATGTACGCGTAACTACAATCAGATATTTTGGGCTCTTGGAGTGTGAATCATTCAGTGGTCCATGCAAGTGTGCGTCATCTCTAACCCCAGTGGTAAATCTCCAGTTGACCAATTTCAACTGTCGGGCTTGGAGTCTATGCGTCCCCACTAAACACCGTCAGAGTCATCTGATTCACCCTCTACACACTCCTAGCGTAAAACCTAATAGTTGTCATGGATGTGGCGGTTTCTACTAGCCTAGGTTCGCGATGCCAAACCAGACACATACAAAGTAGAAGAACATTGTCCACACATTCAGGTTACGAATGTTTAATTGTAAGAATACTGATGGGCGTGACCCCAAGAATCTATGAAGAGGGTCTGCCAGTTCTCATGAATACCGCCTATGTTGCAACGAAGGGTACATTGTCTCCTGTTGACTAGCTACGCGATGCCGAGACGTAAGACAAGGAAAATAGATAAAGACCGAAGAACGTACTGTAAAACAACGAGAAGAGCTAAGAATGCAGTCACTAAAGCGCATACGCCATCCGAGCCGATAAGCGCATTTTCGCGTGGAGGTTTGCATCTATGACGTGATGAAAGATGCCGAGCCGCGGATTAATGTGGAATATTAGGAATGCGTTCACGAAATCGGTATTTTGACATTGTCCGCGACGTGGGCCAACAAGAGCATTTGATGCATGCAGGTGCACATTATGGTGGCGTGGTTGATATATTGCATTCTGACTCGATAGCATTTTTCATTGTCCACTGAGCACAGACCGTGCAAGATCGCCGCGCGTACTCTTGCCACTCCTTACTCCGACGTCTATATCAAGGCATGTTGCAGCGTGCCAACATCGGGGCACGCGACAGCAGTCCGTACGACCTCGTCCGCCGCGCGAAACCCGGCAGCCATGACGACCGTGCGTGCGGTGTGCCCGTGAGTGTCGAAGGCCATGTGAATCGTGTATAGGAGCGCGAGGCCTGTGTGCATGCAGGTGCGCCGGTGTGCGCCGGGACGAGGGAACACGGGCACGCACATCCCACCAATCCTTCGGTCCGTCGTCGCGTCCTGCGGCGCGAACTCTCCAATTTCTGTGTGGGTGAGTCATTCTCTATCTGGTACATATACTGAACATGCGACGTACGGTGGTACTCGGCCGTGTCCGACGCGATGAGTATCTCCGAGCGTCGCAGCGTGTCGAGCGTTGTGGTTGTCCTTCGATCTCTGTAGTGAGGAAACTCAGTGATAGAACTTGATGTCTCCGTGTGTATAGGATAAAGGTATTCCAGCGTTCATTGGACATGCATAGACGATATCTGTAAATCTGTATATACAATCAACACCACGCCGGCGCCTCGAGAGAACTTGAAAATGACATACCTTTCCATGCGAGAGTGCATTGTAAATTCAATGCTAGCCCACCCCACCCTCACCTCCTCACTCCATCCTCATATCAACCTTGTCATGCAAAAGATCCTCCAGCCTCTTCGCATCCACAGCAAACTTGGCCAGCCCTTTAGGCACCTTCTCAACCGCAAAACGCAAAATCACACACGAACGAAGCCTCCGCCTCCGCCTCCTCCTTTTCTCTACTCATCCGATCTTGCGCGTCTCCAAACACAACATACCGCACCTCTATTGGCGAGGACTGTGGGAAGGTCTGCGGCGGACCGGAGGGATCAGCGGAGAGGCGGAGGGCGTGGTCTTCACAGTGCGCGATGACCGTGGACTCGTCGGCTCGTGGGTCAGAACGCGCGGGAACGGGGGAGGCAGCTACCATTTCGCGGACCGGGCAAAGTGCGCCGGGTCCACCGTGGACTCGAGCGACGGCGCGTGCGACGTTTCATAGTCAGGCGGGGACCATGTCGGTTCCATCACAAGATTCACAAGAGAGATCACGTGTCCATCCTCCCAATGTCCCCACCCCAATGGATCAATAACCTCGCCAAGGACCGCGTCTACAAGTTTGTCGGCGGGCGCTACGTCGACATCAACCTCCCGTCTGTCCTCTTTACGCACCGGATCTATAATCACGCAGAGTACATGAAGCCTAAGGTGTTGGTACACTTGTCCGCCATCGCGCATCGAAAGGTGGAGTGCACTTGGGCTATCCAACTTAGGGTCAGGGTAGGGTTATGCCAACCTTGTGCACGGCGACACAACGAATCACCCCGAAATTAATGTGTAAATTAAATCATTATATCTCGTGAATCGCAGATGAACAGGTACTTCACCCTCGCCTTGGCCCAACTAGGGCGACCGCGCAGGCGCGTTTGGTGGGCTGTGTGGAGACCTGTGCGGTTGTGTATGACTAGGGCGGCAGGGAGACGCATGTATGGTATCAGCCAGTGAGTCGCTTGGTTCTTTGTGCGATGGGGGTGTGCTGATAGTGTATAGTTGTCATATTGATACGGCATGGTACGTTTTAACATTCTACACCTACACATCAAAAGTTAATTGTCCTACATGTACAGTAGCTTGAATATTATCATAACTTTCCTTGCATTGTAGATACAATGCCCAGCACCCCTTTCCCCACCTGATCACAGCACCCTTATCCTAATCTTCTCGTGAAGAAGATCCTCCAGCATCTCTGTGTCGACAGCAACGTGGCCAGCCCTTTAGGCACCCAAATATACCTTCTCCATGTTCCACACAAACAGCGCCTCCCCCTCCACCACCTCCGCCAAGCTCCCCATCCAACCCTCTCCATCCCCAGGACAAGTTACCCCGGCTCCGCTCTAGCACCCTCGTCCCCACAACCCATCCTCATCCGTGACCCCACCCGCATCAGCATCTTCATCGAGAACCAAATCAATATCGAAACAGATGCGTGAGGCTTGGGCGCGGGCTCACGTGGAGATAAGGGAGAGGGCTATTATGAGGGTAAGGGAAGGAGGTGTGCGTGCATCCCACAAATCCTAGACGTGCCCCACGAACGGGGAAATTGCTGCCGTGCGCGGGCTTGCACGAGGCTGAATATGAGTGTCATCTTCGTGGTCAGGCCGTCGCCCTAAGGAGGGGACTTTGGGATTGCGGCAGGCGGAGGATCCTAGTGCCTTGGTGAGGCTGCGTGTGCGGTGTGTCCGTGAGCGAAGATGGTTACATAAGGTTTGCGCCCGGGTGGGAGAAAAGGGGTGTAGGCGTGGACGGTAATTGACGATTTAGGCGTCAGATATCTCCAAACATACGTGTTTCCAACAATATCTTTGCAAGCAGGGGTATGGCTCTTCCCCTTGATGTCAGATCATAATGGTGTGTTACCGGATGTCTTGTGATCACTGATCTCTCAGTCCGACACTCTGAAAGCAGTGCCATACTCCCAGAACTCCGATGTAATATCGTCAAATAACAGCTCATTCACACAGCCACGACAACCCCATAACTTCTTCCCAAATCTCAAGTGAGAGTCTACTCATATTCACCACACCTTTCCTATGGGTTGGTTTTCTTCCCAAAAGAAATCCACAAAGAGCAGGTCAAACCTTTCGAAACATTGCAACTTGTCGGAGTGACTGACACAATATTGCGTTTGCAGTCCCTTACAGTCAGACTTTCTGCATAGGTCACATTTATATTCCAATCAGTCTGAGAAGTGGGAGCTCGATGCGGAATTCTTCTCTGCGCTTTCGAAATGGACGCTCGATAACCCAGAGTCAACGCTTGACCGTGTTCTTCAACGTGTCGACGAAGCAATTGAAGGCGGGAGGGATTTTATGGAATTAATACCAGATACTCCGTTCCCTGCACGTGGCTTGATTCAAGCCGTCGCTCAGTTCATTCAACTAAGTGCTGTACGTCCTTTTCACCTGTATACGTCTTGATTTCTCAGTCTCATCGTGACCAAGAAAATATGCCGTGCGCAGAGAGAAGTTCGCGATTTTTCCCTCAAGATTATCAATTGGGTCAACCGAGTGAAAGAGTCTTTCGAAAAGGCAGGAAACGGCCAGTTCACAAGTATCACGTGGAACAATCTGGCTGACATGCGGTACGTAGTATGTGTCTGGTAGATCAAATGTAGTGACCGACCCTGCGTCTACAGTCAACTCATTGATGAGATATGCGGCTGGGCCGCCGAACGCTTGGTGGTCATGTATATTCTTCTTTGTTTCCCACACTTACATTGTAGTACAGAAGGATAATCGGTGGAGCACATCAAACACCAAGATCGAGGACGAAATCCGTGACTTTGAAGCACGCTTGAACGATGCAGAGAAGTTATTCAATGTATGCACCAATGAAATCGAGCACTGTCCCTCTCAAACAACAGTTTCCAGGTTCGATCACTTGTTGTTCTATCCGGTGGATTTGACGCGATTCTTCAATCTTTGGCCGCAATTCGTCAACTACTGTTCAACAATCAATCGATACTGACAGGTGCCCTCGAACGTCTCCATGAAACGCAAGAAAAACATATTGTATGGAATTTATGATTCTCCACAGAGTTTTCTCGATTCATGTTATTCACTCTGACAGCAACGCCTTTTGGAGGAGCAAGAACGGAAGAGGTTCATAGATGAAAACCTACGTTCTTACACTGTCCAGGATTCCACATATATAGCACAGAAGAAACAACCGTGTTATCCTGATACTCGGATGGAGATTCTTCAGGAGATAGAAGATTGGATTGATGACCGTTCGGAGGTCAGCTCAAAAAATTTCCTCTGGCTCGTTGGTCCTCCTGGATGCGGTAAATCCGCCATTACAGCTTCGATTGTAGACAAATGCAAGTCTGAACGCATCCTTGGTGCACAGTTTTTTATCAATCGCAACAATCATGACACAACCAACCCCAATTGTTACTTTCCCACTGTTGCTCGGGAACTCGCCAGACGTTCTGATTCAATTGAACGGTGTCTCTATGAAACACTCAAGGAACAGATACACTCAGTCGCCACACCGGAAAAAGCGGCAGAACTATTTGTTGATCTTGTTGGCAAAGTAGCAAACAGTGATCCAACCAAACCTGTCGTGGTTCTATTTGATGGCCTTGACGAAACCAGCAGGGACAGTCTAGAGGACACGGCTAGAATATTTTCGCAGCTTTTCACAAGGTTTCGCGAGTTTCCAAATGTCAAGATTCTGATTTCGAGCCGCCCAGAAGATGAAATACTAAAATCATTCAAATCTACACCAGATAAAAGATTCGTCGTATTACTTCTTGGAACAGATCATCCCACTTGTCTTCGCGATGTCAAGACATTCCTGACACGACGTCTCCAGTCGATCGCAGAAAGGCATGGCCTCTCTTCTAGTGGCTGGCCAGATGCGGATGATGTGGAAAAATTGGCCACTCGAGCGTCGGGTCTATTTATTTGGGCTGTAACAGCTTCCAACTATATTTATGCGCAGCTCCGTAGACAGGGAAAAGAGATACTCAAGACGGTTCTAAAACAGTTTGATCAGAAGGCCATGAAGGAGATTGATACATTATACCGGACTATCCTCGACTTCTCATATGCTGAAGAGATTGAAGACCCATGGATCTTTGAAACATTCCGTCGACTCATAGGCACAATAATGGTACTTCGAGAACCAATGAATATTCGTGACCTCAGCGCATTGCTGGACTTGCGGAAGACGTCCCATTGTGACCACGTTGACATCAGGAACTTTGTTGAAAACCTCAGGACATTGCTTGTGTCTGATTTGGATGATGTCACCGAAGAGACCGTTCCGCGAGCCCATAAATCATTCTTTGACTTCATCACTGGTGGTCATATTCCAAAGCGTTTTTGTGTCGACATCGAGACATCCAATGCCGAATTGGCCCTCCTTTGCCTTCATCATCTCACCTTGGCTTATCCTGACGTGCACACCGCTCACTATACATCAAAAGAATCAGACCAGAAAATCCTGTCTCCGGCAGTGCGCTATTCGTTGCGCTTTGCCTTATCACATATGCCTCACCAGGGGAATTCAGCATTCGGTGCTCTTTCAGACCATCCTGAGGTTGTGGAATCATCCCAATTGGATGGACTTCTCCATCATTCGACCCATCCGAACTGCGCTGGACCTCTCAGCTTCTCCGTTCCATCCAACCATGGTTATGTGAGGACTTCGCTCGAGCAAACAGATCTTCTCTGGAATCCTAAGGATGGTTCTATCACAAGCGACATAACAGTGACTGGACTTTTTGATCATATATCCTCGCACGGCGGTCGCATGTTTGTTCGATCCGTTGACGGGATTTACAGCATGCCAGAGGATTCATATGACACCAGTACCCTACAATTAGTTGTCTCGCATTTGATCCAAGATTCTTTTGAAATTTGGACGCCCTCATTTGATGGAACTAGGATTGCTTATGCAACTGGTCGAGAAACAATCTTCCTTTATGATACTTCGGATGGTATTGCATCTGAAATTCCCAACCGCCACCGAGCAGATATTGAATGTCTTTGCCTGTCGCAGAAATGTTCTTACATTGCTTCATCATCATGTCGGGACGGCGTCGTACACATTTGGGACATTGACAACAAACGCTATATCAACAAGCCTGGCTCAATACGACACGGATACGATGTGGTGTGTATGGCATTTGCGCCTGACGAGACAATGTTGATTTCATGCGACTACTACCGTGCCTATGTCTGGGAAATCCCTACGTGCAAGCCAAGCCCTCACTCATTCAAATTTAACCCCGGGGGTCGCAGATCGGTTGCATTTTCACCAGACTCCAAAACTGTCCTCGCAGGTTCCAATGACGGGTATGTTTCCCTATGGAACCCGCATACAGGCAAACAGATCGGTGAACAATGGAATGTCCCGACCACACATGACCGTGCGGTGTGTCAAGTGGCCTTTAGGTCGTGCGGAAAGATTGCACTTGCATGTTGTTTGACTCATGTGTTTGTGTGGAATGTGCCTGATGCAACCTTGTTGATGAATTTTCACTTTACTAGCTTTCAGTGGATCTTCGACGCAGTATTCAGTCCAGACGGATCACGGCTTCTGTATGCTGGTCGATCTGGCTCGAGGATCGTCAACCTTCTTCCTCTGTTAGGCAACTCGGAAAAGAAGCCCTTCAAGCATAACCAGACCGTGCTATCTCCAGGTGGGAACCTCCTCGTATCTGTCACTACTGATGAAATACTGTGTTGGAGGCTTGACGCCCTCAAGGTGGTCGGTCGTCCACTCAAGGGCAGTGTTCTCTCTGTCAATATCGTGGTCTGCTCTGTCGACGAATCGCGCATAGCTGGTGTTGCTAAAGATGGGGCTGTGTACCTCTGGAATAGCACTAGCCAAGAACTACTTGCATCCTTGCCCGACTGTGCTCATGGAGCATCTTCCCTCTTGTTCTCACCCGATGGTGCTCACATTATGATAAAACTTAGTGATCACCAGTCAGTGGTATTGTCGGTTGTGGATGATAAATTGGCGGTTTTAAACGAAATCGAGATGCAAAAGGTAGTGACTGCTCCGAAACCCACATTCTTTGACCTCGACAATCCCCCAAAGATATTTGGTAACGAAGTGGTGGCGCTAAACCGACGACTCAAGGACGTGCGATGGTACCCAAGTAGATCCGACGCAGTGGTCTGGGCATACGTCAACAATCACATCATTCGAGCAGGCAAGGACGGCAAATTTGTGGTTGTCCCTAGTGGGCCTCCCTTGTCCAATTGATACTGATGTTCATTCTTTTCATGGTGGAATTGCTCTCGTGAGTTTTTTCTTCTTTTTCAATTCGAAGTATATCTGTAACATCTGGTTAGTAATGAATCACTCAGTCGTTGATCAAGAGTAAGGTACCATGATGTCCGCGATTCAGTATAGTGTCCCGTGAGCCTGGCCAAGTTTATCTAGTCTTATACTCTGTATATATTCTGTCGTCTTAAAGAATAGGGGTATAAACTGATGTTGAAGCATATCATCTACTATTCATCTAGACGACGAACAGTCGTTAAAGTCGCATGGCTCGGACATTGATACTTAGTTAGAAGGCTCGGCTGAAAGACGTTCGGGCTTCATGGTCGATCGATTCATCAGAGAGACTAAATCCAACAAATAGTCACATTATAGGACGGGTTCGCTTAACAGTAGGCAAAGGTCGTGGTGGATAGTCAGCAAAACGTTACGCAACCCTCGTGCAGGTTGACGGCGAAATCGGGCTTGATCTAATCCTATCTAATTCTATCAGAGCGATTATCTGATTAGATTTACGTTCAGCCTTTTTCAATCAGGCAATGCTAAAATGGAACGTGCAATAAACTGATAGATAAGTGTGAATTAAGAATTCATTTGCGGTGGGAGGAACCTCACAAGGTCTCCGTGCGCAGAAGCAGCGGCGGTGGTGTTCGACAGAAACCCCGATCAGGTGCAGCTCGACGTATGGCGTGCGCACTACCCACCGGAGCTGCGCCGAAAGTTGAAAAGAGAAAGAAGAAAATATAAATTTCAATTTTCGAATATACATGAGGAGAGAGAGGTAAAATAAAAAGATCTTGATGGTCTGGCAGTCAAGAAAAACTATTTAAGTCAGAGGGGACGCTCCTTGATCTTGAACCACCACGACACCTTCTGGGGTCCTGGTTGTCTCGAGATTCTAGTGTAGCAATTTCATCAAACCCTTCTGTATTTTGGCCCACAGGCCATCTCCTCACCTCCTTCTGTCTAACTTCTTCCCTTCCTGCATGCTCAAGGGCCCTCAGACATGATCCCACCTCACAGGCTGTCCCCCACTGGCGGTACCAACCACCCTGTCACCCCTCCCTTACGACAACTCCCAACACAAGCTGACCTTGGCGCATTGCTGAATGGAGATACGAGTCCGGTGAAGTCGGCTTCAGAGGCAAGGCATTGGATGGAATTGTGTGGATGGATCCTGGCAGGAGAGCCTTACGACCGCACAAAGCTCGTCCACATGTTGATGACTGCGGCCATGGCCTCCAAAAGCAACAAGCTCAAGAATGACGTGAAGAATGCAGTCCTCACAGCCATGTTCTTGCTGGAGGACAATGTTACCAACCAAACGGCTGAGGTTCTCGCAGGGGCCGTTGCCTCCAAAGTCCTCAGCACAGTCAGCCTTTGTTTAGCATTCAGACCCCCTGCCCCAGGACCTCCTGGGCCAACGTTGTGGGACCAGCATATTAGGATGCAGCAACGACTAGTCCGCAGTGCCAAGACCGTGTTGGTGGATGTCGATGCCTTGAGTGTCGATGCTCCCCAGGACTGCTCGCCAAATGGCATCTTCAAACTGCATAAGAAGGTGAATGCCTACCTTGTGGAGATTGATAGTGCTATGGCTGCTATGGCAGCTATAGATGGTGCAGCGGCCTCACCAGTCAAGACCTTAGTTCGGAGCATCACAGCCCCGACCGTGGTGACTACCTTTTTGAGCTCGACTTGGCTGAATCTGCCTGCAGATTCCGTAGCTACACACAGGACCCCAACTGGGAGTTATCCAAAGCTTGCACAGGTGGCTCAGCACAGGTTGTCAACAAGGTCCATGCCTTGATTGTTCGCTTTGTCCCATGCACTGAGATCTTTGATCCCACCAACCCCGAGGACATCAGTACATTTGAGGCTGACAACGGCCTTCCGTCTGGCTCTTGGCTCAAGAAGGTGGAGAACAGGTCTTCAACAACCAAGACAGTCCCTCAAGCTTGCATGCAACACTGCAAGGGCTGCCAACCACCTGCTGGATGAACATGTCTTCATTGCTGGACATTGGGTGGTCGTCAGGAAGGATATCAGGGAACCAATTTGTTGCAATAAATGCCAGGAATACAGTCATGTATGCAAAAATGCTGAACAGTGTGCACACTGTGCTAGTTGGGACCATCACACAGAGGCCTGCCCTGCAGGCTCTCGCCTTTACTGCATCTCATGTGGTGAGAATTCAACTCACACAAGTACTTCCTGCAGCTGCCCCTCCTTTAAGAAGCACTGTAATGACCTGGATACTCAGTACCCAGAGAACAGCATGCCCTTCTTCCCCATAGGTGACCCTGCTACATGAGTACTGAACCCAAAAAAGCTCTCCATTGCCCCACCTGCGCCCACTCCATGGATTAACCAGGACATGCCAGATGAGCTGGCCCCAAGCCACCACTACGAAGTCTCCTTGCTTGATTTGGTCAAAAGGGGCCCTTGAGGCTCCCAGCCTGCATCACTGCTGAGCACATCTCAACCTGCCTCATCGCAATGGTATGGACAGCTCCCCTGCCGCAGCACCTTTGCATACTGCAGCAGAGTGCCTGCAAATCCTACACTGCACAGATGGCCCTACTGAACATGGCTAATCCAGATGACTGGGATATAATTGCTTTGCAGGAGCCATTTCTTGATGACTTGGGCAACACACAAGCAACCCTACAATGGATTGTTTGTTACCCTGCAGTGCACTTTCAGAAGAGATGTAGCTGGTGGCTACACCTAGAACTATCTTGCGTACTTCACACAGTAACTGAATCAGACCAAATATCGGATTTGACTAGGTACATTATGAATACAAGATGCTGTATTACATAATCTACAGACACACATCAAAGGTGCGTGTTGGTTGTCCAAATAGAGTACAATATGTGCCATAAGCACAATTTATATGGTACAAGTAACCCCACAGGTTATACACCCCCTCTTTCAACCATTGTATGGTCTACACTCAGTACTCAACTCCAGTGCTATACGGTATTCTGTGCATCATGACTATGATTGGAGTCGTAATTGACTGGTTATATCTGTGTTGCCATGACAATGACAGGTGATTAGTTGAGCAAAGAAGTTGCTCAAGGGGTTCACTAAGTGTTCTCTGTACTCAAATGGGTACTAACACTCAAACTAATGCAGATTGTGCTTACAGGCACCAATAGTGCATGATGAAGTTCCTAAAGTGGTGTTGTATGACACTGTATATTACAGAGTATACAATTGCATGCCATGTGTGAATATCTATGTGCTGCACAGCACAACAAATGTCAGTAACATGTTGTGAGTGCATAACTCGATGTTACCTATACTATATACAATAACAAGGGCTTGTTCAGCCCATTTTATGTGCTTGGTGGAGATCTGCCCATGTTCGTTGTCTTTGCTTCCTCCCCAGTTGTGACGTTAATCGCAGGGGAGGGGTTCAGATTCCTTCCTTGGTGGGGTTGTAGAACCCCCTGCAGCAGTTGTGTCTACCATTTCAAAATTGGTTAGTGCAATGTTAGTTGCAGCCCCAATAGAAGGCATTGTACCCTGTGCCAGTGTTTGTTTCCAGAGCTGACTCACATTCAGGTCCATCCCAATATAATAATAGAGGCCAGTAGCCTCAGAAAACAGCCCCACCATGCTCTCTTTGGCACGCTTGAAGAGGAGGCAATAATAATCCTCCTCGCTCATCTCATACCATCTGTCCCATTGGGGAATAGCCATGGGAGTCCCTCAAACCTCAAGGCACTCCAGGTGCTCATTGTCAACCTCTCAAAAGATGTCCAAGGACATTGTAGGGTGATGGAACTGTTGTTCCAAGTAGACCACACCATAGGTGTAAGCATGGTCGACCCACTCAACTGGGATCCAGTTGTATAATAGGATGCGGAGCGTGTCATCATTGGAGAAGTTCCACACCTGGTCATCTGGTACACGAACTTGAAAAATGCTGAGTTGGGCCCCACATTGGCCCTCAAACAGTTTTTCATATACTTTATTAAAGGCATTTACCACCTCACGATACAACCCTGGCCATGCCATAACAAGTGCAAGCTGCCAGACCAGCATGGTCTTTCCTGTGCTGTTGGTGCAGAGGGCTCAACAGAGAGTGAACCCAAATAGGGTATGCCAGTGCATGTGGTAGGCATAGTCAACCGCAATGCCTTGCCAGGTATTCTCCATTCATGGTCTGCCAAAGATGAGTGCATATCGCACTAGCTGTTCGAGGTCAAATGGCATGTTCAGATTGGGCATGCGCATTATGTGCAGAGCAGAAGTTCTGTTTTCCTTAACACACAGAAAGCACGATGGAATCTGGCGATGCTCCACCAGCAGAAGATCCTCTGGTACTTGCATTGGGTTAACCATATCCTGATACCCTGAGTCATCACACGACAACTGCATTGTGCGGTCCTGCAAGAACATGTTGCACTTCCACGTGAACTCCTGGAGTTTGGTTAGCAGCATGAATGCAATGATACTGTTGCGACGTGGTACATGGGGGTTCACATAATACTTATGAAGCTGTTTCAACTCAAACAGCATGCTGGGGAATCCACAATGGGCAAATTTGTAAACCACCATGCTGGGAATCTTGGCCTGCTGGCCACTACTGAACTCGAAGGCGGCCGCCTGATTGGCTTTGGTGCCGATGAACACAGTATTTGTCTGGTATGAATAATAACAACAGGGGCTTATAGCCCCTTGGAAATATGAGTTGAGCTGCTCAACATTGAGCAGCCTCCAAATTTTCACCCCCAACCTGTTGGGGATGTGGCTGGAGAAGTTGTTCTGTGCTTGGTGCACTAGAGCAGCTGTGGCCTTAGCCTTGTTTGGCTTTTTCTTGGTGATCTTCTTGTTCTGTTGAACACACTGAAAGCACTTTGCAGGTGTTTTGCCCTCCTCTTCCTCCTCCTCCTCCTCAGACTGTGACTCTCCATAGTTGCTATCATTGTCAATGGGGGGTGCTTCACAATGCTTGCCTTTTTCAGCTGCCATGGTGGCCACAATCCTGTTGTGCTGGTGTGCATGGGTCAGTGAGCACAATTACCACTGCTACCTGCTCTGGAGGGGCTGGAAATACTACGGCCTTCATAAATAGCATTTGGGCAGCCTCTGCCCATTGTAGGATATTTGCTGGAAAATCTACAATTTCCAGAAGTTAAGCAGCAAGGGGTGGCTTTCACCCTCAATGAGCTTTGGAGGGCCCTGGTGCCTCCAGGGCCTGACTTGCAGCTGAAGGCCTGCACCTAGGCTGGCCTGTTGTTCCTTTCAATGGGGGTACTGCGCCCCCTGCTTCCACCACAACCATCTCCTCATCCATTGCCTTTTGCACCCCTGGCACTTTTGGTGCCATCAAGACCACAGGAGCTGGGGTGACAACTGCTGACTGCCCCATGGAGGTGGCAACCAGAATAAGATGGACCATACTGATCATACGACATATGACTATCCAAAGGTAGTTGAACCTATGTGATCCTGGGAATGGTCCCACAAAATCCATTCCAGTAGAGTCCCAGGGTTTTACTGAGACAGGAAGCAAGTGCAGCTTTCCTGCTGGTTTCTGGTTTAATGTCTTCAAACATTGATATATTTGGCATGTTGCACAGAACTGACTTGTTTCTTTGGCCATTTGTGGCCACCAATATGATTGATGCATGTAGTCGAGCATCTTCTGATATTCAAAGTGCCCAACAATGTTATGGGCTTGTTCCAGTATTGTTGTAATTAACGACCTCTTGCATGGTACACATATTACCTTGGCGCCCATGGGGCTCATCATATAAATGAGGCTCTGCTCAATGATGAAGCATGGATGCTCCTGTGGTTTGTTGAGTATCTCAACGAACAAGGTATCCTGTGCGTATCCTCATTTAATACAGGTGCACAGCTGTGTGTCTCTTGGATCACCACCTCCCAGCCTTTGATCAACCATAGCTAGCACTTGCCCAATGGTCAAGTCGTCCTCCCTCATTGGGCAGCTCCACCTCCATGAGGCCATGAGCTTCCAGATCTTGAGCTTCTACTTGCTCCTTGAGCCGTTTCCTACAGTGCACTTCACGAGCCTGCATCGCTCAAATTTCAATGTGGTGTTCCACTATTTCCTGGAACCAATGCAAGGGCAAGCTCTCACTGTCAGGATCAATTCTCTTGTCCGCTTGGACAAAGTCATGGACATCGTGCACGTTCTCACATGTGTCACTTTCAAAGTATCATGACAGACAGTCTGTGACCTTATTCAGCTCCCCTTTGACATAAGTTATGTCATACTGGTATCACGACATAGAGTTGATCCATTGCCACTGTCATGGCAACAGGTGTACTTGTGTTTTGAAGAACTCTAATGTCTTATGATCTGTAATAATATGGATCTTATATCCCATCAATTTATCCTCCCATTTAAGGAGGGCTTCTAGGATTGCAAGTGTCTCCAACTTGTGAACTGCATAATTTTGCTGTGCAGTGGTGAACTTGCGCAACATGAATCCTGCAGGTCTGCAGGTTTTCCAGGTCTTTCCTTGGCTGGACATGGCCCTCATGCCTATTTTTGACGCATTGCAAATGAACCATATAGGCTTGTCAAGATGTGGGTCAATTGGCCAGATAATCAGCATTTTGGCACAGATCTGTTTGACCATTTTGAAGCACTGCTGGCATAGCAGTTGCCAATGAAATGGAGACTTGTTCTGAGTCATGGCTATGAGAGGGCCAGTGTATGCTGTAACATCTGGTAAGAAGTTACCAATGTAGTTTACTAGTCCAACAAAATGTTGGATATCATTGTAATTGTGTGCTGTCTGCCACTCTTGAATACGATCAAGTTTATCCAAATCTGAGTGAATGCCCTGAGTGTCTATAATGTGCCCTAAGCAATCAATACTGGGTGTGTATAGCTTGCACTTTTTCCATTTGAGATATAGGCTTGCCTTATGCAGTCATTCAAATACGACGTGTAAGTGCTGCTCATGCTCCTCTATGGAGTCAGAAAAGATAAAGATATTGTGTAGATAGATGTGCATAAACTTCCTGATGACATCCCAAAATATGGATGTCATTAGCCTCTGGAACGTTGCTGGTGCATTACAATCACCAATTTGCATAATATTACTGACAAAAGTCCCCATCAGGGACATGAACACCGTACCTGCTCATAAGCATCTATCAAATCAATTTTTGACCTATACCTAGCTTTTGCAACATCCTCGTGTATAACTTCCTGGTCTGGAAGTGGAGTCACATTATTGATGGTGTTATCATTGCGCTTGTTGCCCATCCAAGGCTGTCCATAATGTTCCATCCTTCTTGGAAATGCACAGCAAAGGTGCTGCCTGCATTGCTGACCATGGTTCCCACCACTTTGCATTGATATACCAATTTGTCTTATCATGAAGCTGCTCCTGCAGAGCTCATGGACAGCGAGGCAAATGATACTTATATTGCTTGTTCTCATCTATGAGATTGATCTCATGGTTTACCTCCCTCCATGAGAGAAGCTCCTCCTTCATCCCATTTACAATATCCACAAATTCCTGCTGCCATTGTTGGCGCAATCACAGGATATCATCATCTAGGAGGCCCTGAGCCTTTGCCTTTCCTCTATCCATATGCATTTGGCATGGTTGAGCCACAGGTTCAAATTGGTCTCATAGCGCACGTGAATGCGCTTCTCCAGTGTCTTCCATCTTCAGCCTCAAAGGAGACTTCACTACCGTTGACTTTGCTGACCTCTGCACACACTTTGCTTTTAGCGACTCTTCATCAAATATTATGTCTGATGGTTCTAATATCTCGTCTGCCCAAGGCGATATACTTCTCTGCTGGGTTGATACAACCCAGCCCACCTCTGAGCCACCATTGAAGCTACCACTTCATTCCACTCCGGCGGCATGCATGGATCATATGCCCACTGCATGTCCAGTGGTGGCACATGTCAATTCCAAAAGGATCTTACACTGTTAGACGTTTCTGCCGCACTTGTGGCACTCTGCTGTTCCTTTTCGACCTCATCTGATGCAAGGCCCTCCACCCTCACTCTGGAGCTTGTAGATTGGCACTCCAGTGAGGTCTGAGTTACTCATTCTGCAGGAACCTTCTTCACCATCGTTCTGCCAGCTGCCTTTGCTTGGAACTCCTGCTCCCTCATCAGTATCACCAGCAAGCTCGCTGGTAGGCTGGCCACTGGGGCCAGAATCTCAGCCTCATCCTTCACTGTTGCATTCCGGTGACCTTGGAGTCAGTTGTGAACTTTGCAATGCTTCTCCATGGCCCTATACCATCGTAGATGGCCATCTATGTCCACCAGGACAATTTCCTCAGCCCTCAATGGAACCCCATTGACTACAACCTTATTATTCACAAAGTCAAGACTGACTTTGTTTTTATGCATAAATGGCATGCCAATAATCATATCATAGCAATCAAAGTTTGCTATGTCTATGTATTCTCTTGTCAGCAGTCCCAATGTTTTTATCTTCACCTCCATGCCAAACTGAACAATGGTGTGGCTTCCCACAGTCCCCAGCTGGAGTATTACCAGCTCCATAAGCTCATGAACACGTATAGTGTTCATGTGCACAAACTGGGGCGTAATGGCTGTAGTGGTACTCCCAGAGTCTCAAAGCATCCATGCTGGATGCCCAAGCTTATTCGCTGCCTTTTGCAGGGTCACACGTTGCATATGGACGTGCCTGTCCTCCTAATGCTCTGTTAGAGCAAACATATACTCTTCCTTGTCATCATGAGTGTAATAATCATTGTTATACACATCCACAGCGACATACTCATCTCTGTCAATCTGGACGCTCTCAGCATCATCAACAACTGATTGTTCCTCTACCTCTCACGTAGCCTCCTTGCTGTTGGCAAGTTCTCCTGGCTCCTCCGTCTTGCTTTCCATGTCACTTCCTATTGCAGCCATATGAGCCGCTCATACTTGCGCTCTCAGTGCCTTGCACTCTCTCGAGTAGTGACCTACTCTGCCACAATTGTAGCATTGGAACACTACACCACCCAGTTTCTGGCCTGCTTTGCCCTGGGCAACTTTGAGAGGGCCCACTCTCGGTGGGCCATCTCACGCCGCCTGTTGTCCCAGTTGGCCTACTCCTGGCCCATACTGTGCAACCTTCACCACTGGTACATTACCAGTCCACCCAGTCCAGGCATATTGCCTGTTGGCATAGTCTGCTGTACCACAAACTACAGATTGTGATTGTGTTCCATTTCGAAATGTTTTGCCAGAAAAGTCCTTACCTTTACAGGTTGGTGAGGGCCCTGGATGCAACAAGAACTGCACTGATCATAATGCATTGCAGTCCATGCCGACTGCTCATAGCGTATTGCATATGCCAGGAATTCAGTCACAGTGTTGACCTCAGGTGACAGATTATCATTGTGTATTAGTGCACAACACATCTCAGCTGGTATTCCATCAAGGAATGTCTCCTGGATGGTAAACTCATCTGGGTATACAGCCATATTCTGTG
>JAGGAQ010000168.1:0-35505 GCA_017657225.1 Termitomyces sp. T69sscA | reverse complement strand
CGAGGATTCTCACAAGCCGCACATTCTTTGATTCAGTGACGGGTGGTGGCGCGCGTGAGGCAAATCGCACAAAAGAGGGATTAAGCACTTGTCGACGAAAACATCGTGAAAAAGAAAACATCAAGACCCACGTGCGCACTATGATCACAAAGTTCACAGGATCATTATGGTAAACTCTCATTCAGAATGTTGAGCTCGCAATCTTGACGAATTTTATACGGGATATCTCAAATGGAAGCAGCCATTGCGAAATTTGGAGCTGTCTGAGAACGCTGAAGGATACCAGCATGGTATTAATCTTCGCAAATGCCTGAACATCTGAGTGTAACACGACGATAACGGTTTCAATTGGGTCTTAGGTATATAGCCGCTCCTTTTAACGAGCAAAATAGTTGAACCATGAGTCTGCACCAGTACCAATGCCTACGTATGCCTTGTCTTCACTTTCTCCGAGTCTCTCCAAAAAAAGTGCATTGCTAGAAAACAAGTCGTGTCAATTTGATATTCTGGTATGAAAATATCGGTTACAGTGCTAATGAGCTCAGCAACGTCACCAACATCGTGAAAAGAGATCAATCAACTCTTGTTTTAGTGTCCGAGCTAACCTTAGCATCGGTATCATTCTCGATCTTTGCTATTTCTTGTTCATTCATCCCCTGGATGATCTCGTCGAGCTTGGCCAGGACATCGTCTACTTTAGCTTCCACCTTTCCCGCAATACCTTCAGCGCTCTCGAGCCGCTTGAGAAGTTCCGTCACATCGACATCCTCTTTTTCACTCAACTCAGTCTTCGCAAGGAGTGCATCAAGACGCGTCAAATCATTCGTGAGTGCCTTGATATCCGCGGTTGTGGTCGTAATACTGGCACTAGCATTTAGAGTAGTATCCGTGCTCATCGCGGACAAGAGCAAGAAGAGCTATGATGACTAAGCATGTCTACGCTCTCGAAGTTGTTGCAACCACTCCTCGCCACGCTCCTTGATTCGCTACCTCCTGGTCCTACAGAGAAGCAGGTCCTTAATGATGTTGTAAAGAAGGCAATAGATGAGTCGAAGAAGCATTCTGCGGCTGAGTCGACGAGGAAGAGTCAGTGGGAGTTCCTTTTGAAGAATGAGGTTTTCGATCTTGCGGTTGGTCAACATTAAGCTAATCGTCACGTATAATCAACATAAATCCTTAGATGACGGAGGGTAAGGCCCTGAAGGACGACAAGGAGACATATTACAATACGCTCCAGCGCTTGCTTGATATTGTGCTTGTATTTACTGAGCAGGGTAAGTCCTCTTTTCTCCCTCACTAGCCCTGATTAACATATTGTTACAGAGGAATGTGAGCAAATCTTTCCCTTCGTCGTCCTACAGGATCTCCTAGAAACACAAACGATCGCTTCCTGCTCACACATTTTCGCGTGGATCGAAGCGCGTGCCGCGCGTCTTACAGTGGACCTCAAGCCACAAAAGGGCAAAGCTCTTATTCTCCTACGATCACTTAACGACCTGCTTCGCCGACTTTCGAAAACGGGCGCGACGACAGTATTCTGCGGTCGCATTTTGACATTTTTAAGCGGGGTTTTCCCACTCGGTGAAAGGAGCGGTGTGAATCTGCGGGGAGAGTTTGGTCCGGTGTGGGAGGGTGTTGGTGAACCTGGAAGGAAGCGTGCAAGGATATCATTGGGTGAGGAGGGGACGAACGGGGATGCGATGCAGGTGGATACATCGGAGGAGAAGAAAGCTGCTCAGACACAGGCGGAGAAAAAAGAAGGTACGTTCTTTAACCATTTCTTTTACTGTGCTGTCTCATGACAAAGTATAATCTAGAATTCTACAATACTTTTTGGGGGCTACAGCTACCGTTCTCAAAGCCACCGCTTTTTGCGAAGCCAGAGACTTTCCCTCAGTTCAAAGACTCCGTGAACAAGGTAATACCTGTCATCAAAGAAGCAACAGCAAAGGAACGGGCGATGATGGGTAGCAGAGCGAATGCAAGCACTGGAACTGTGCTCAAACGAAAACGGGAACCCGAAAGCGACGATATAAACAGCACTAATCAAGACTACTTTTTCGCCAAATTCCTGACCAGCCCAGACCTAATCGATCTCGAGGTATGCCCGCTCGCTATTTCGCTCTTTCGCGCGTCTCTTATCTTGTATCAGATCGCAGATACTCACTTCCGAAGACAATTCCTATTCCAGCTGCTCATCCTTCTACACCACCTCATGACATTTACTAAAACCGCCAAAGCAGCATGGATGGCACCTAACAATCGTGCGTTACAGATGGACTTCACACTCGAGCCTGCGGATACACAGTGGGTGCAGGAAACCATAACCCGAGCGACGGAGGAACTGCGGCAGACCACACCGAACGGAAAGGCTTTCAGCGAGGCGGTTAACGTGATATTAGAACGGGAGAAAAACTGGGTGGTGTGGAAAAACCACTTGTGCGCGCCATTTGATAAGGCGCCTGTGACGTTCTCTATTGCGGAGGATAAGCTGGGCACGCTGTTTGAGGCGACAAGTGAACAGAGGACGAAGATGAGAGAGCCTCCTGAAGAGTACCCATGGAGTCATGGGTCGGAGGCATTGACGGAAATTTGGCAGATGGGATGTCGTGGGCTGATGGACTTGGAACAACCTTTCCAGTACTATCTTTTCTTCATGCTCATACGGTGTCTTTACTAAGAAACTCTGTAGGCCGGGAGACGTTAAGGATTTTCTCAGGAAGGTCAAGATGGAAGACCAAAGGATCGAGTTGCGCAAAAAGACACTTATGCAGAAGAAATTGGCGGAACAGAGGAGAGCTCCGCCTCAGCCAAAGAAAGAGGAGACATCACCTGCAAAGTTGGAAGTGCCAATAAAAGCAGAGGAACCTTCGACACCAAAGCCATCTACACCTACTCCTTCGGATACACTCGCTCTACCACAGCCTACAAATGTAATCGGTTCGCCTCTCCATCCCTCGCTACCCGCAAAACCTGGTCCAGCGCTTTCAAAAGTGCCACCTTTGCAAGATGTCGAGATGAGTGAAGCGTCGACAACTCCAGCGCCTACACCGGCTCCCGAGGCGGTCCCAGCCGAACCGAAATCAGTACAAATACCTCCAGACCCGCTGATCTCGAAATATGAGGAGGCAGGTATCTTTTCTTCCGTCCTGTTTCTTGTCCTGACTCGTGTTTTCTCTATTTCAGAGCAAGCAACGGTGGGCGTGGCTTGCGCTCCGTACGGCCCGTGATCAACATCTGCAGCATTTCGGTAAGATCGGAACGGGGGACATCGAGTTACTTGCGAAGGAAATTGAGCTGGAGAAGGAGAGGCAGGAGAGGGAAAGGGTGCAAAAGGAGAAGGGTGAAGAAATCAAGGGGGAAGACGCTAAGGGCGAGGAGGGAAAAGAGGACAGTGGCGTCAGTATGAGTAACGGAGCCGTTGAGAATGGAGGGGATCCGGTTTCAGCCAAGGCACCGCAGGATAAAACAGAGACCGAGGATACGAAGATGGCCGATGCGTAGAATGAGGTTACATCGTGTAGATACTTTGGTTGTACCAGCTTTCGCATTCTGTGCACCTTACAAATCGTATCACACTACGAAAGCGTGCTCAAGTGGTTGTCCTCATGCCTCACTTTTCCCATTCAATGAACTTACAACCTACTTGTTTTCTATTTTGACCATTACACATTTTCTTTCTGCGAGCTCTCAGTAAAGGTCGCAAACCGGCCTGATTGACTCAAAGACCTGGTTGCTTGTTGTAAACTACGGCGTGGTTCGCACCGTGACCCGCGAACAAGCTGTAGAAGGCCGGGACTAGGCATTTGGGGGCAGGAACTCGGGGATATTGATCCCCACTACACGACCTGATTACTTTGAAGAGCTTGCAAGTACGAAGAATCTGCAGGCTCGTAAGAGGTGTCTGATTATCCAGGCATTAAGTACACTCAAGATTCAGGACACTGGGCGAATGAGTCGCTGCCTGCAGTTCTATGTATCGTTGGGCCATGGTTTGGTTCCGCACCATTTATATCTTCCCGGAGGTATATCTCCAAGCGCCTCCATCTAGCTTCTTGATTTCGAGATAACATACGGTGGACACAAAGGTGAAGTACGGCCCGATATACGTCTCAGGCCATGAATGCGATTGAGAACAGATTATGGAAAGCGGGAGATCGCCGAGAGTTCGGAAGAATGGCGGGTCTAGCGGGGAGCCATAGACAAGAATAGCAGAAAAAGGTATGCTGGCATGCTAGACTGTGCTAGACCGGACCCAAATGGTTTGATGGCGATCGGGACGATCTGATAAAAAGCAAGGGCCCTGATTTCCGCTCGATTCTTCGCATTCCTTGACAGCCATGCCCGAGGTCCTGAAAGTACGCTTGTGTCATTCCTGATCACATCTGATCCTCACCGCCGCTCCAGAACGTCGTCGTCACTGGCGGTGCGGGCTACATTGGTATGAATGATCCTGTCATTTCTATCAATTTTCGCATCCTCATCATGTTCTAGGTTCGCACGTTGTCTACGCGTTACAGAAGACGCGCCGTTTTAAGGTCGTATCCATTGATAACAACCACAACTCATATCCAGTGGCCCTGAAGCGCGTGTCCGAGCTTTCCAGGAGCGAACTACCGCCAAATGCAACCGAGCTCGAGATTGAGAGCACCGAGATCGACTCACACAACTGCGACCTGACGCAGCCTGAACAAATCAAGGCTGTCTTTGAGAAATATGGCAAAGGTGGAATTTACGGTGTGATACACATCGCGGTGCGTCCTCTATGCAAATGCCAGTCCATAAGTCTCACATACTTCAGGCGTATAAAGCCGTGGGTGAATCGACCGAAATACCGCTCACTTACTACGCTAACAATGTTGGCGCAACCGTCTCCCTCCTTCAAATCATGGCTCAATATGAGTGCTATCGCTTCGTCTACTCTTCCTCCGCAACCGTATACGGCACGCCCCCAATCATTCCCATACCCGAGACGACACGACTACAGGCAGATAGTCCGTATGGAAAGACTAAAGTAATGTCAGAGACGATCATTGATGATCTATGCCACGGTACACAGCCGTTATCTCATCGCCAAACTTGATGCTCAAGCGACTTTATGTATAGCTGACAAAAGATGGCGTGCAATTTCATTGAGGTACTTCAACCCCGCTGGCGCGCACCCGTCCGGATACATTGGCGAGGATCCCCGTGGACGTCCTGGAAACCTTCTACCGCTCCTCGCGCACATGGCTATTGGTCGTGTTAAAGAGTCCACGCTCCAAGTCTTTGGTAATGACTACCCTACGCCAGATGGAACGTGTGTTAGAGACTATTTGCACATTATGGATCTTGCTTCCGGACATCTTCTCGCGCTTGACGCGCTAGATGGGGGTTCCACGTTGTTCGGCAACAATCCAGACGCCTATCACAAGGCGTATAACCTTGGTAGAGGGCGGGGGTATAGTGTTCTACAGATCGTAGATGCCATGCGCAAAGCCACAGGATTTGATTATAAACAGGAAATTATTGGTCGGCGGTACGTTTTAATACATTTCTGTTTACTTCTGCTGAGTCCTGACGTGCTAGGCGTGGTGATGTCCCTGATTTGACGGCCGACCCTACGCTCGCGGAGAAGGAGCTGGGTTTCAAGGCGCCACAGGATCTTACTACCATGTGCAGAGACCTCTGGAACTGGCAGACCAAGAATCCTCAGGGCTATGGCGGTGATGAGGCTTGAACGTCGGACACTCAATATAGCTCCAACATACCATATTATATACAATTTCTGTCTTATCCTTGTTTATTTTCTTCTTTCTTCCCGGAACCGGTGACCAGACAACTAGGTATGTGCGACGAATCAGTCCTCTTCTCGATAATGTACTTGACTCATTGTGTGACAGAGCGAAAAACTATCTGCGTCGCTCGTCTCTATTACGTCGAAACATAATTTATCTCGATTGTTTCTCTCGCTGTGAGCATTTTGCAAGGGGTTCTCTTTGGAACCCGGCTAGTATCAGTTGGAGTCAGGGCACAATTGATGGACAAGTTGATCGACATCGCTTTACTGGTACCGTCGCGGTAATACGACGTTGCTGATCATGCATCGTGCTCCATCTTGCTGTTTACGACAAGTTTATGATGTATCAGTCAGTGGGACAAGCGATGAGGTGAGCATGATTCAGACAACTCTTCAAAGCATCGGATTTTCAACTGCTTTTGATATGGATCAAAATTTTTCCCAAGTTCTTATGGCAGTATTGTGACGTGAGATAGGGTTCATAAGGGTCCACGGCATTTAACACGCATCATGGTTACACAAGCCGTTCTGGAAATCTTCTACAGGGGTAGATCATTGTTGAGAGATTGATCTAAAAGGTTCAGCATTTGATCTTTCCTCTTTCTTCTTCTTTTTTTTTCACGACGATCATCGATTCACATGCCGCAAGGCTGCACAAACTGCAGAATGTTGTTGTGATAATTTAGTTTCTTCAACGGACATCATAACCGTGTTGTGACCCGTTCGGGGTGGTCTCCACTATTTTTATACATCGCCTGAGTCCGGAAAAATATACAATTGCAGCCATAGTGAGTACAGTGAGTCTATGGAAAAATACGTAAGTGGACGTTACTGAGCTCATTGTCAGTTTGCAAAGCCTCTCTCGGTGATACCTGTGGGCCGCTCAGAAACAGATAAGATCGTTATGCCTATCAAACTATATGATAAGACTTCAATTGGGTGCTTGTTTATCTAATTTGTCACTTTAAAAAAAAAACTCATACAACCCTGCGTCGGATGGTTCCCCACATACTCGCAAGCAATAGCTAGTACGGCACAAAGCCTCGGACCGCTTCATGACCTGTATCAGCTCGTTAAACATCTTCAAGACATGTAAACCCTGCCTTCTCGAACCTTCTCAAACTTACGCATCCGGGGAGGATATTTACTCGGCCGCGGTTCATCAGGAGTACTTCCTTCTTCTTCGAATTTAAGCCTGAGGATTGTCGATAAATCAAATTCGTGCGACTCTTCCTCTTGCAGAACTTCTAATCTTGCCATTGTTAAGAAGTAGAGCTCCCGTGCAGCCTGCATATAGCTCATGTCATAGGCTTTGCTGTGCACAAGGGTTTCTAAGTGGGGGTCAAGAATTCCTGGCTTCGTGAGTGCCTGCCTCATCAGTGCAGGAGTGAGTTCTGACCATACAGATTCAGAAACTTGCAAGTTGTAAAGAACCAGGACTCAGAAGCGAACCTAGACCTCCGAATGTCGCTGGCAAGCACAGCGTGTCGGTATAGTTATCGCGGTGACATCGTACAATCTTTGCAAGGATAAACACTAGTGTAATAAATGCCAATCATCAGTTCTACTGACCTCACGCGTTGCACGGGACTGGTCAGACATGTTTTAAAAAGTAATCAAAGAAGATTTCATCGAGAACAAGTATGAAAGCTCAGGCGGGATAGCAGTAAACTACTTGTATACTTATATCTACGTCAATCAAGATGGAACATTCGCAGCTCACGGAAATATGAAAAAATCTGAGCAATATTGTTCTAGTAATATAGTAATAAGAAGGTTAGAAAGGATACAGAAGGGTATATATCGTCGAACCAAGGTCGCCGTGATGGGGTGACAGCGGACCGCTTTGTAAAATAATTTTGGGGCTCAGCGATACCTGACGAGATGTTTGCACTACAGGTCCGCCGCGGGTGTAGTATGCTGTCACGGTGACGAAGCTCGCCGGGCAATTCTACCCTACCCTACCCAAGATCAAAATAAAAACTTGAAAGTATACTTATGTATAGCGGTCCAAACGATCTAAACCCCCAGAAGATGAGGCAGCTGTATCGCCATAAGATCAACGCCACCATGTCTGTGCCCTGTTCATATGATTCGACACTCAGATTCTTGATCTGCGTATGTATATTGATAGAACAAAAAAAAAGAAACTAAAGAAGTATCCAAAGATAGAGTCACACACTATTTTTTTTTTGATCGCCTCCTTGAATGATTCGGAAAAAAAATTTCCACGTCGTACAATGAGAGAAACGCCGTTTTTGAAATTACTATAACCAAGAGGTATCCCTCACCATAGTCTATATGGCATAATCTATATCATCCTGTCCCGCTGGGAAACATTCACAGGTGGCCGCTGTTGAATACTGCTGGGCCGGTTTGTTGAGCGCGGGGGTGGCGCGGGACTTCCCATTGCTGTCCGGGATGGTCGTTCTCGGTCTGACGCAGACCACTCATCATCTTCAATGCGCTCGCGATCTCGTGTCCGAGTTGTGGCACTCATTACCGGCGACCTCGGACGTCGCGTGTATGTTGTAGGAGAAACTAGGGCTACCTCGCCTTGAGGCACAAACGCCGATGATGGAGGAATTGGGGAGCGTAGAGCGGCAGTGGAGCGCAGTGGAGCAGGAGAGACGGGTGTTCGTGAGCGTGGAGGGGCGGGAGATACCGGTGTACGAGCGCGAGGAGGGAGAGCTGAGGCTGGAGTCCGAGGGCGTACAGGGGCGGTGGAGGTCAGTGTTTGAGTAACTTCGCGATTAAAGTTTGCAGCCAGCGCAGAAACACTAGGCATCTCAAATGCGCCCGTGGTGGTGTTGCCGTAATTAGAACTAGTACTATAGGCAGATGCAGCGGAGAGGAGGGGGCTGTTACCAACAGGTGAGATTCCAGATCGCTTGTATGTTGCAGATGATGGTAACGCCAGAGTGTCGATATTCAGGGCGGCAGGTATGCTAGGGGTGGGACCAGCAGGCGTCTTCCGGCGGGCTGGGGGTACAGGCTCGATCTTAACTTCCATTTGATCTGTGAAGGAAAATTGGGGAACGGGCGTCATCTCCTCTTTCGGTTCAATCTTCTTGACGAGAAGTTCTTCAAGGAGATATCTAAAGTCGAGCCCATATTCTTGTAGAAGCTATTGAAGGGATGTCAAACGAGGGTATCCGTCAAAAGAGCCATGACAAACCCTTCGACTTTGGGTATAAGTGATTTCAAGCGCATTGGACACGACTTGGGGGTCGACGTCGAAGGTGAAAACTTGCTTTCTGAAAATTTCACAAAAATCTTCTATCTGAGATTTGGCCCAATCAGTGAACGCTGAGAACCACGTCAGACATCGTAACAGTGGAAAAAACCGAAGAACCGACAGCTCGCAACCTCGTTCTCTTTAAAGCTGGCCAGAAACCAGTCTGCGGTGTGTTTGATCCCAGTGAAGTACACCATGGCTAGGTCATGCACGTATGTACCAATCTGACCGTCAACTCGGATTTTGCGCACATGTGTTTTTATGACCTTTGTTCGCATCTGGAGTAAGGTAGTTCGTGCCGCAGGCCCAGCCTTTAAACGGAGGAGGTATGAAATCAATGAGACAACAGTAGATTTACGGATGCTAGTGAGGGATAAGGAGCTAAGGAGTGACTTTGTGAGTAGGGCGTTCAAGGGAGGCAATTTGTGAGCAAGGGCCGGTATGATGGATAGTTTCGTTTTGCCTATGGAACTATGTAACAACGTTCACTGAAACAGAAAGTGGACGGACCTTCTTCGACAAGAGTGACAGCCTTCTCCCATTTTCGCAAAGCGATAGAAACAGTCAAATCATCAGCCCACTCTGCCGCCCATCGTGAATCTCGCTCAGCCTTCTCCTTAGCACCAGATTCTAACTCAATTCCAGGTATCTCTCCATCACGAGCTGCTATGTCTGCCATCCATTCAGGCACATTCGCACGGGACGAGCGCTAGAAAATCTTATTAAATAGTCCTCCAAAAATCAGTAGAACTTACATCGCCATCTCCAGCTTGCCAAATACTTTTCCGCCTCTCATGTTCTCCTTCACGTTCTTTACGCTTTTTAGCAGCGAGTTCTTCAGCCACATGCCGTAGCTGAGAAAGGAGGGACTTCTTGTCTTGCGGGTTTTCAGTTCGGTAAACATGCGTTTCCTTCCCGTGCCTGATCTTGAACACATTGGTCATTCCTTGTCAAATGAAGAGAGTAGAATATCTGAGGTGCGAAGTACGATGTGCTCAGAAGGAACTTACGAGGTGAGTCTTTAGTATCAAGGACCAGCATTTCGCCCAAAGGCCAGCATGTCTCCGCCACAAGTTTACCCTCGTTTACCGTACTGCCGCTGGACGCATCGTCGCCAGCAGTCTTCCGTCGTCTTCTACGTGCGACAAGGACAAGATCGTCAAAAATAACAAAACGAACACGTCCCACAGCCTTGTATGTCGCCGCATTGAGAGACTGGATATTTTCTACCTCGGCTACAACGTGTCTTCCAGGTGTAGTCGGTGCAAATTTTGCAGAACCTTCTATGAGAGCGTGGAGCTCTTGCATTTGATTGAAATACATGATACGAAGATCGGCGGCCGATGAGCGTTTATAGGTAGAGAGAATATTAGAGTTAGAGGGTTGACTTGTGGGGTCAGGAATGTGTAGAACGGACGGCATGGATTTGTACTCGGACAAGAGGTCCTTCAACTCCATCATTTCCGTCTCGAGTGAAGTAATCTCTTTAGAGACAAGGACAAACTCTGCATAGCTGGATTAAGTTGGCAGCTCAGTTAGAATCGCAATGTAATTATAATTCAAAAGTCACTCCTTACTTTTTGAAGACGTTCTTTTGAAGTTCTGAATTCGTCTCTTCCTTGACATCGCGCAGTGATGACTGAAGTGACTTGAGTTCTAATTCCGTTGAACTCGCCAGTTTGAGTTTCAAGACTACGAATTACAAAGTCAAAGTACCCGACTTCAGTAGAGCACTCATAGCTCACAAGAGTCCGGATCGAATCTCTCATCCTCGAGAATCTTCTTGTCATTGAGAGGCTTGCCTCCAGGACCACGACCGTTGATCATGTCCATGCCTGCACCAAGGCTCATCATCTCTTCAGCTCCGGATCCGGATGGAAGTCCTGGTATTGGAGGTATGTCGGTCGGACTGGCCACCAGCTCAGCATAGCGCATAGACATGCGCTTCTTGATTCTGTCATCTACGCGAGACTTGAGTGCACCACGGGGGATGGGCTGGCCAGCCGGCAATGGAGGTCCAATGGTCGGTTTGCGCGTCGGCGCGCGACGTGGGGTTCTTAGGGAGGTCTCTGGCATTTTGTCCGTCGACGTCGTGAGCAACACGCAGTCATGTCTGCACAGCCACGTTTGATCTCGACTTCTGGATCCTCCATGGCCTCAGAATTCCCGGCTTGGCTCAGGAAACATTCGAATGATCACTATATTGCATCTATTCTCAGGTCACTTGCTACTAGAGAGAGGCAGCGCGAGATCGCTCGTACCGCATCATGGCAGCCTTCCTTCGCCACTGAGCGAGGCACTCGTTCGCCTTTGAGCCGTATATATGGAATGGTGAAGCCTGACGAACCAACTTCTGCGGAAAGCAGAATGCATGCACACTACTCTGTTGCAGTCGGCATTGACCCTGCGAATCAGTATCGTAATCGCTACGGCGATATTCATCCGTACGATCGAACGCGCGTCGTAGTCGTCGCTGACACAAATGCTGGTGAACGGTATCTCAACGCAAGCTGGGTCCTCGAGCATTCTGGGCGCAAATGGTGGATTGCATCGCAAGCACCTTTACCTCACACCATGCACACTTTCCTCAGCCTCTTGCTTCAGCCTTTATCATCACGACATGACATCAGTCGTATACGCACGATTGTTCAGCTGACTAGCGACGTCGAAGGTGGGAGGCGAAAGGCTCATCCATATTATCCTGCACAAGTCGGACAAAATATTCTTATATCACCCGAAGATGGAGATAATTCGCCCCCTCTCATCGTAACCTTGAAGAAACGCGAAGAGATAGAAGATGCCCACTGTGTCTGGAGTACACTATCCCTCATGCCAGTGACTTCAAATGCTGCTCATCTGGGAAATGGTTCTAGTCATGATTCCAACTGGAAGGAACAACATCCGATCATCTTCAACCATCTGTTGTATACATCTTGGCCTGACCATGGGGTTCCACGAGATCGCGATCAAGCAAGTCTACTTGCCTTCGTTAAGCTAGTCGATAAGACGAACCGGAACACGTCGTTCATTGGCCAATCGGTTGACACAATGCTTGACCCCGATCCACCAATCATAGTGCATTGTTCTGCGGGCATTGGACGGACTGGATCATTCATCGCAATCTCATCTCTACTGCGCAAGTTTGGTTTTCTTCCCAGACCCCAAAGGCCATGTCCAGCATCTGTTCTCCCGCAATCCCCTTTAGGAGATATGTCTCTTGAGCAGAGCAACGACTTAGTGGTCCAAGAAATCGATTCACTGAGGGAACAGCGGCCTGGAATGGTACAACGCGACGAGCAAGTAATTCTAATCTACGAGATCCTTGCTACTGCGTTCCGTTGTTCTTAGTAGATGGAGTTTTGTGCCCATGAATGATTTGAGAGATAAGATTCTGAGGTCAACGATGGAAGAGATAAGATATTGTTGATGACATGTTGAAAGCTACAATGATTCTCTCAGGATGCTCCTTGGTTTGTTCACTCGCCCCAGATCCCGTATCAATCTTCTGTATCGCCAATTCTCTGCAACAGCGCGAATAATGTCTCTGCCAACAACTATCGATGCAATAGTCATTGAGAAGGTGAATAGTTGGCTTGAAGATACTGGACGCACGGGGGAAATTCACACGCATAGACTGGCGGTCTTGAAGTAATTGAGAAGAAAACCATTCCTTTCCCCAAGCCAGATCCCGGATCCATTGTCATCAAGGCAGGGATACATTGAAGCCGAAACTTTTCCCTTTGACTACATTGCTACCCAGGTCGAGTACCTCGGTATAAACTTCATTGATGCGTACTATCGGTGAGCAAATCGCCCACTCTGTGCTCGATACATATTCACAGATTAGTAGCAAGGGTGTCTATCCGTTCAAGGAGTTTCCCGCTGTCCTAGGAAAGGAAACCGCGGGCACGATCGTTGCCCTTCCCACGGACGAGGTTGTCCTGAATGACGAAACTTACAAGAAGAATGGATATAAAGTCGGAGGCAAGGTCGCAGCTGTACGTCTCATGTCTACTTTCATCAGCTATACACGTGTCATATTGTTGCACAGGATTTCCTTGGAACTCACGCAACCTACATATCTGTGCCATGGAAATTCGTCTATCCAGTCCCAGATAATGTGTCGACACGTACAGCTGCTGCCGGAACTCTTCAAGCTTTGACGGCCTACACGTTCTTCGAGGAGGCGTACAAGGTCAAGAAAGGCGATAAGATCCTTGTACACACAGTTGCCGGTGGTCTCGGTCTCCTGATGGCGCAGCTCGGACGCGCGCGGGGCGCAATCGTGATTGGTACGACTTCCACGCCCGAGAAGGCGGAGCTTGCGAAGCAGAATGGCGCAGCGCATGTCATTCTATATAAGGACGAAGACACTGTCGCACGCGTGCTAGAGATAACTAACGGAGAAGGCGTGGAATGCGTTTTTGACGGTGTCGGAAAGGACACGTAAGGCATTTTTTCTCTTTGAACTTACTGTCAGTCTTGATAATGAAGCCAGGTTTGACAACAATTTCAAGCTCATCAAGAGGAAAGGTACCATCGTGTCAGTTGGGAATGCTTCTGGGACAGTACCACCCTTTTCGCCGCTGCGCCTTGTCGAAAAGAACGTGGCGCTTCTTCGTCCAACGTATGCAAGCATTTTGTCTGTCTATCAAAGCAAACTGACTTGCATTGATCGTAGGGAGGCGAACTACACATATACTCCGGAGGAAGCATATCATTATGGCAAGAAGGTGTATGAATTGATCGGAGACGGGACCTTGAAGATTAACATCTTTAAGGAGTATCCGTTCACTGCCGAAGGGGTGAGGGAAGCCCAGAGCGACCTTGTGGGAGGGAAGACGACAGGGAAGTTGGTCGTCAAAGTCACTGGCGACTGATGCGTGTTTGTATTACTTTCAAACTTTCTCGTATGTTCGTTGGACAACTTTGAACTCACTCATGTCATAGCACTAATTGATTGCAATGGTTGCCTGAAAAACCATTAACTGTTAATTAATTCTGACGGAAGCTTTGTAAAAAATCAAAATAGGCATTTCCTAATGGGCAATCTTGCCGCCGCCGCCGCTGCAGCATCGTATCTTTACCAATTGTTGACTCTTTGACAACGTCTCTCCGTCCCCTCGCATCTCCCTTTATTCCGCCATGCGCAGCAATAATCGATCCGAGTGGTTGCTTATCTAATTTTGTTGTCCTTATTCGTGACTAACAGTCAGACAAGAAATTATGTTGTCCTCTTGCTTTGCATCTTCATCCTGTCTCTAGTTCATGAAATGTCTTTACCGACAACTGTAGATGCAATTATCATACCAAAGGTACGCTTTTATGCTGTAGGCGCGGACAAATGCAATAATAAGAGGAACTACCCAGACGGGTGACGTCGAGGTTATTGAGAAGAAGACTATTCCCTTTCCTAAGCCTTTGCCGGGATCGATTGTTATCAAGGTAACATTGTGTTAAAATTTAAGCTCCTTTTTCAAGCATCTCTTCCAGGTCGAATATCTCGGCGTCAATTTCATCGATTCCTATTACCGGTGAGCGCTTCGCGTACTCGTCACTTTTCGACATGTATTCATTTTTGGCATAGAAAGGGTCTTTACTCTTTAAAAGAGTTTCCTGCTATCTTGGGCGAAGAAACTGCAGGTACCATCATCGCCCTCCCCACAGATGAAGCCGTTCTCAGCAACGAGACATACAAGAAGAACGGCTTTAAAGTAGGGGGCAAAGTTGCATCCGTACGTCTCACCACCCTCAAGCATAGACATCTCATGTTCTTTTGGTTCAGCACTTTCTTGGGACTCATGCAACTTACATATCTGTACCTTGGAGATTTGTCTATCCAGTCCCAGACAATGTATCCACGCGTACAGCTGCTGCGGCACTCCTCCAGGGTTTGACGGCGATCACCTTCGTCGAGGAGGCATACAACGTCAAGAAGGACGACACTATTCTTATTCATACCGTTGCAGGCGGCCTTGGTCTCTTGCTGGCGCAACTTGTGCGTGCGCGCGGATCGACCGTGATTGGCACGACGTCGACGCCTGAAAAGGCGGAGCTTGCGAAGGAACATGGCGCGGAGCATGTTATCTTATATAAGAACGAGGACACTGTGTCGCGCGTGCTGGAAATAACGCACGGGGAGGGTGTAGATGCGGTCTTTGACGGTGTAGGACAGGATACGTATGTTTACCTCTTTCTGTCCTATCCGTCGTCACTGTCTTACGATGGAAACAGGTTTGATAACAATTTCAAGCTTATTAAGAGGAAAGGCACGATCGTTTCGCTAGGTAATGCTTCAGGTCGCGTCGAGCCCTTTTCGCCTCTCCGACTTACGGGAAAGAACGTGAAGCTTGTCCGGCCAACGTGAGATGAATATTCATATTTTTTCCCAAGCTTGATTCTTATAATTCTACTTGTCAGGATGGCTAACTATGTGTATACCGCTGAAGAAGCATATTATTATGGACAGAGGGTTTTCGAGCTGATCGGAAGCGGCTCTTTAAGGATTAACATCTATAAGGAATATCCGTTTACTGCTGAAGGGGTGAAGCAAGCTCAGTCAGACCTAGTGGAAGGAAAAACGACTGGGAAGCTGATTATCAAGGTCGATTGAAGGGTGTTGGTTGTACATGAATGGTCATTACCTCAGTAGTCTGTATTCCACTGCGGTGGTTCGAGTCGAAATTGATCGGATCAGGTGGTCCCGGACGCGGGCCGTTCGACAGTGGCGACGGCCCGTTGTTGCCAAGGCCGCCACAGTGCGCACGTGACTTTTAACTCGATCAAAAATGACCACCATCTCTGTCAAGGTCGAGTTCAGCGGTGGACTTGAGCTTCTGTTCTCTAATCAGCGTACACATACCATCGAACTCCCCGCCATCGATTCTGCCACATCCAAAGAGCCCAACCTCCAATATCTTATTGAGTACCTCCGTGATAATCTTCTCAAGGAACGCGTCGAGCTGTTCGTTGAAAATAATACAGTGTATGCGTTTATCTATCTACCAATTTCTGAATTTGGCACTGAGCTTAGTGAATGATGCGAATAGACGTCCTGGTATACTCGTTCTGGTCAATGACACGGATTGGGAACTGGAAGGTGAAGGAGAGTATGTTCTGAAGAACAATGATGAGATCGTGTTCATCTCAACGCTCCATGGAGGATGATCGATTACTTCAGAAAGATTACTCAATTACTCTAGGAGAGAATATAGGTCCGTGCAATGATACTGTCTGCATTTCGCGATCACGACTGATTGATTCTCTTTAGATGGTAGACTGTCTGATCTATGGAAAGCCATACCCTTGGATTCACACTAGGTTCATGTCCCATTATCAAGGAAGACATCTTAGAGCGTACATCGACGACCTCCCTACATGCTACCCTACAAGGATGTTTCGTTCCGGCCCAGTATTATGGATAATCCTTTATGATCGGTAGTAATATTCTTTTGTTTCCGGACAGGCCCCACTATCAAGCAATTCCACTGGCTCGGCGAGTTCTCATGCCGCTGAGTACAACGTCTGAATCTCCCACACTTACCAAAACAGAGAGATAGGCACACCTCTACTGTTCCGGTATCTAAACGAGCTTTCAAGTACTTTGTGCTCTGTCTCAAACTTAGAGTTTTAAACGATTCCAAGGGAGGTGAGCACGAAGTGGACTTGGTAATCTATTCACCAGAGTCTGCTGACCTGACTGTAAATGATGGGGCGCGGGAGATCTGTATCTTGCGATCTTGACGAGACCTTAGAAGTACTGATCATGTACTACAGGCTTGGGAATGAGGACAAGTTAAGCCCACCCAGGACGGCCCAATGATTTCAGTGTGTGTATCTGAGGGATTCACCATGAAGATCGTGAATCAATGACCTTGGCAATTTCGGCATATACTTGATGGGTAGGCGGTAAATATAATACTGCCAAAATCGATGAGCACGAAGCTTCAAACGTCTGCGTGATCAAAACCAGGAGGCAGGGGTAACTAGACTGTAAGCACATGTCCCCGGAGTTAAGGCGGACACATCTGCCTTGCATGAGAAATTTCCTTGCTTTTGGCAGAGCTGACATGGCAATGGGGGCCAGGGGCAGCACAGATGATGAATGTATGAGAGAAGCAAGGAAGGTTATGTCCAGGCACAAGATGTTACGTAATGCGATCGAGATCATAGGAAGATGGAGGCGGCGAGTATGTTGGACGAGCATGGATTGGCACATGGGCCGGTTGAAAGCATATGGGTGATTGTGGCGTGGCGATGGGCTGTGACTGAGGTGGGCACCAGTGGGTCAGGGGCGGGATTGATGATTTCTATCCGTGTCACGTGGAGGGAACCAAGTCTGGCGATTGACGGAAAAGATTGGACTTGACCCATCAGCATCGTCGGAAACAGAGCAACCACGAGGAGAGCAGCGAGGGCGACGGTGTTGCCTACATGGACAAAGTGCTCTGGAAACTAGGTCTTTCTTCAAGCTCCCAAGTTCCCGTCGATGTCGTCAAGGCTAATAATGTGGCACCCACTCTCTCCTCGGCGGATGCGAAGAAGTTCGGGCTCGAGAATGTATGTCTTGATATCATTGTGTGTATACAGAAACGCTGATTGCGACCCTAGTTCTGTAATAACTGGTCAGATACTGGGCTTTCTCGTGCCGCGATATACACTCACTATCACTTAGTTATGCAAACTCGGTCATCCAAGCATTATATTTCTGCACACCCTTCCGTGATCTCATGCTGCAGTCCCCGGACTCCCATGTAACCACTGCTGTACCGCAGGTGCCTTCCGTTAGCCCACCTATATCTACCATGCCCCTCGTCCCCAACCGTCGCAAGCCCGAACACAAACCGTCTGGCTCGACAGCTTCCGAACACGTCCTTCCTTCTATCGCACCCATACCATCGTCACCGCCGACTCTCTTCTCCGCTCTACGCTCCCTCTTTCTTCATATTTCCACCCATCCACAAGAGCGTGGCACCGTCTCTCCTCGTGCTTTTATCGAGAAACTTAAGGAGGTCAATCGTATATTTGACACGACTACACATCAGGATGCCCACGAGTTCTCAAACTATCTCCTCAACAGGATTGTTGAAGAGATTGAAGGGGATCGTAAGGCCCAGGATGCTTCCGAGAACTGTGAGCCGTGTTTCCGGTGGATATTCTACTAGCACTAATCTTCAACGAAGTATCGAACTCGGTCACAAGTCTTCAGTCGCAGGCGCCCAGTACGGGGTCCTCTAAACATCACTCCACTCTTGTACATCGCCTTTTTGAGGGTGTACTGACTAGCGAGACCCGCTGCCTCACCTGCGAGACTGTATGTCCCCGAAGATTTTCCTTTTGATGCAGTGTTGATGCCATTGCTCTTGAAAGGTCTCTTCGCGCGACGAGGCCTTCCTTGATCTTTCGATTGATATTGAACAAAACTCGAGCGTTACTGCGTGCCTAAGGCAGTTCAGTGCTTCTGAAATGCTTCGTCATAAGAACAAGTTCTTCTGTGACTCGTGTTGTGATCTACAAGAAGCTGAAAAACGGTAATTCAATAGCATGGTAACTGATAGGTTGATAATGACTTTTGTAAATAGCATGAAGATCAAGCGTCTGCCAAATGTTTTGGCGTTGCACTTGAAGCGCTTCAAGTATCAAGAGGAATCTCAACGATACGTCAAGCTAGCATATCGAGTCGCCTTTCCCTTTGAGCTCCGGCTATTCAATACTGTTGATGATATGGAAGATGCAGACCGCCTCTATCATCTCTTTGGTATTGTTGTTCATATTGGAAAGTGTGTACTCAATCCGCCACCCTTTGTGCCCCTTCTGTTCTCTTACTCAATAGATGCTTAGTGGTCCTCATCACGGGCATTACGTCTCCATCATCAAGACATTAGGAACATGGCTTCTCTTTGACGACGATAATGTAGTCCCTGTTGCAGAGGCTGAAATTCCAAAATACTTTGGAGATTCAGCACCATCTGCAGGGTGCGCGTACGTTCTTTATTACCAGGCTGCAGATATCGATATGGGTGAACTCGGACTACGTTCAGACCAGGCGGAAGAATTCAGAAGTACAGCCGTCGCAGCGCAACCACCGATTCGTCCACCCGGGCTGCCCTCAAAGGACGTTGTACCAACACCTACTCCGTCATCGTCGTCATCATCTTCATTGGAACAGCCGCCACTATCCTCTCCCCCGCAACCCATCACTTTCAACCCATCTGCGCCATCAATACAAACATCCACATCGATATCCACATCATTGGGTCACCATACATCTCCACATGCACCACCCTTAATGACCTCCCTCTCCTCTCCTGTATCTGCGGCCTCTCCAAAAATTGCAGGAGGCAACATCTTTAACATCCGCAAACCGTCCAGCATTACTATACCTACCAACATCCCTTCAAGTGGCATCCTTAGTGCTGGTGCGAATAGCCCAATGACAACGATTGGAACTCCTTACACCCAGGAAAACAATGTACCTGGGGTCCCGTCAGTACGTGTGCCTAGTTATGGTACTGAGGAAGGACCTGCTTCACCTATCGTACAGTCACCAAAGTTGAGTCATAGAGTTCGTCGACGACCAGGAACTTCAGCGTCACCTAGAGTGGCTACACCGCCCATCCCGCCTCGGCCTGTGACTAGTGGGAATGCGGGGGTTGAAAGAGAGAGAGAGGGTGGGTGGGCGAGATGGTTTGGTGGAGGAGGGCGGAATACTGCTGAGCCTACGACGGCAGTTAATGATGCTGCTGATAGAGATACAGCCATCGGTGGCGGACTCGCGGACGGCGAGAGTAGTGTGTTTGGAGAAGTGGATCCAAACACCGGTGCATACACAGATGGTGCGCCTAATGGGTCGTGGGTGGCAGGGTTGAGGAAGGAGAAGGAAGGTCGAGAAAAGAGTAGGAAGGAAAAGGGTAAAGGTCCAGGAAATTGGTTTCCGAATCGCAAGAGTTTCAGACTTGGGGGAGGAGATAAAACGTCGAAGAGCGCGAACGCCCAGGATGTTGAAACGTCTCCCGACACAATGACGCGGCTTCGAGCATCATTGCAGCTGTCGCGGCGAGCGTCTGATTCTGTGGATGGATACTCGACGATACCTCCACCTATGACCGCTGTTCAATCGACTCCAGGTGTATACCAACAGACTCCGGCTTCCTCTCTGGTCCGGTCACCCGTGTCCCCGAACTTCGACCAGGAGAGTTCGAATTCCCGTCTTCATCCGCACGATAACACTCTGGCCAATGGCGAAGTCAGCCCTGCACCCTCATCAGAGTCGTCATACGAGTTTGGCGATCCGAGTATCAGCAGCCGGATGAACACTGTACCCCTAGTCCTGCCTTCCAATCATCTCACCTCTGTCGCGACTTCCCATCACTACCAACCCATACAAAATGGGCAACAACCACCAACGCATCCTCCGATTCCCGCTCCAGGGCCACCACGCATGTACGCCTCCATGCCGACCCCGCCGACGAGTCCATCGCCCCTCACCCCGTATTCTCGCACGCGGTCACACCCCGATCCGCCATACCCGCCCGACGCACCACTCACGCCTGTACGCAAAAAGAGCTTTGGCAGCCTCCAAGCATCCCGGGAGCAGGGAGCGGACGAGGCGGGGGACGCGGGCAGCCCGTGGTCGCCCGGTGCGTCCGAGGCGAAGCGAGGACGGGATAGGCCGCTGCCGCATCCGCCTGTCCCTGTGTCTTTGCCCTCTGTTGAGCTTAGGACGCACCAGTATCGCCCGTACCCGTCCGCGCATGCGCAGCAGCAGCAGCAGGGCGGTGGTGTGCTGGGCAGCTCGGAGGCGGTTGGGCGTTTGGAGGAGGCGCCGGGGCTCGTGTCGTTTGCGGGTATGAATACTAGTGCGGGGAGTCATGGTGGGGGCGGCAACAATATCGCTAAGAGGGCGACGAGGAAGCTGAGCTTTACGACGCCGATGCTTGGGTTTGGGAAGCGGGATAAGGATAAGGAGAAGGAGAAGGAGAAGGAGAAGGAGAAGGAGAAGGAGAAGGAGAAGGAGAAGAAGAAGGAAAAGGAAAAGGCGAGGGAGAAGGCTGTGCCGAGCTCCTTTTTGCGCGTGTAAGATATGGATGAGATCGAGAGGGCTATCATGGTATCCGATTGGATGGAGTTTTGGCATTGGACGGGAGACGCATTATCCATATTACATTTAATACCAGCATCGAAAATTCACCCATGACACGTCTCGTTTTAGTTATTTTTGTTGTTAATCTTATTCTATTTTGTCGTCTTATCGTTGAATTGTGATAGATTGCAGTACACTAGTATGGAGGAGTACAACTGTATTGGCGTGGTCTCATCACGGAACAACCAGTTTACTGTAGACGCGAAGTCGTCCTTGATCAGCTCACGGTCGTGGCTACGCAAAAAACTACATTCTATTGGGTGATACAAAGTACCCTTTACATGCTTGTTTTTGGTAGAGCCTCAGACGGCGGGATCAATTTGTTGACATAGACTACGTCTCCGACGTTCACGACGCCGCTGCCGGTGAAAACACCATTACACCCAACGCATGGCGAGAGTTTCGCGGAAGAATCGAGCCCCGTGCGGAACTTCATGAGAACCTTGTAAGGCACCGCCTTATCGCGTTCGCCCGTCTCGGGGGATATATTCGGAAACTACATCAACATCAGCCAGACCGCTAGACTACCCAAATACAACGACTCACCAAACACCTAACGCACCTACAAACAAGCCTAACAACCGGCGCGTCCCTGCTCCCAAAGCCCACCTCAGCCCACGCATCCTCCGCGAACGGCCCCGCGCCCTCAACGACGATATTCGGCCTAAACCGCCTGATCTCGACCCGCCCCTCGCGCCACTCCTCGCCGACGCCCATCCCATCCGCGCCGACGCGCCCGCGCACCTCCGCGCCGAGCTCGTCCATGCTCTCCCGGCTCATCACGAGCAGCGGGTACCCGTCCTGGAACACCGTCGCCGCGTCGAGCGACGGGTGCCGCGCGGTCGTCGAGGCGGGGCGCGGGCGCGGGCCTTTGTACACGATGTGCACGGGCTTGCCGAAGTAGAGGGAAGCGATCGCGGACGCGCGCGAAGGCGCGGAGAGCGGGAGGGTGCGCCCGATGTACCCGTCGAGCGCGTCGGAGAAGAGGGTGAGGTCGTCGAGGCTAGGGGGGAGGGAGGTTGTTAGTTAGTGCGCGCGCGCCGCGCGCGGGGAGGGGGGGACGCACAGTTCCCAGGATTTGAGCACCGACGGGGAGGGGTGGAGCGGGATGCGGAAGTCGGTGCAGCCCTGCGGGGCGTCGGGCGGGAAGGCGACGAGGATGGAGCCGCCGTGTGCGTCGGCGGGGTCTTCTTCGATGCGTGGGGTGATTAGGACTATTTTGGGGAACTCGCGCGCGGTGATGATGGTTTTTTTTTCAATGTCGACGAAGCACCATTCTCGGTCGTTCTGTGCGTGGCGTCAGCTGTGGGGCACCGTGAGGGAGGTGTGGTGGAGAGGCGGACCTCGAGGCCTAGGAGGTTGTATTTGCAGGACTGGACCGAGATGCCCCGGCAGCTCTGTGGGAAATGGCGAAAGTTAGTTTGAGTTTACATCAAGCGGTTACGGCAGGATATTTATTGATATACAAGAGCAGACCAAGCGCCTTCGGTCCGAGTGGCAAGGCGCTAGCGAAGAAAAAGCACTCGGCTTGCCTTGATAGGATGGATCAGAATCTCAGCGACTCTGACAGTGCCATCTTCCGGCTTGACCGCATCACGTATCCTCTGCATCGCTCGGGTAAGCGTCTTTTTGTCCTCGATGGGAGCTTTTGAATCGTTCGTAGGCGCAAGTTCACCGGGGCGGTAAGAGGCGCGGAAAAGCACAAACACAGAGACCAGTGTGAAGGCAGCAAAACTGCTGATAGAAGACCAGGTGACGGCTTCCGGCACGATACCCACGTGCTGGAGATTGTCTCTGAGAACATCCAGGGAGAAAGAGGACATGACGGGGATCGTGGGACGAAAGGCGGTGGCGAGAGCTTAAGTATGGGCGAGCCGGGACCGTGCCGTATTCGACCGGCAGGGACGGTGCAGAGTAAGTTCAAAAGATGCTGAGAAAGCTTCGTTGCATGTCCTGTGCGAAATAGGCCTAGTATTGGGTTTTCTAATTGGAGCTGTGACATCACGTGACTACACTCAACCAGTGCGCAGGACAATGTGGACGCCGCTGTCGGTGCTGATGATGGGGCTGAACTCGCCCACCTTGAGCGCGTACGTCGCCTCCTCAAACGCCTTCTGCATCTGCCCGCGCCCAAACCACCCGAGATCCCCCGCATTCGAGTGTGATGAGCAGTCCGAGTGCTTGCTGGCGACCTCCGCGAACCTTTCCTGAGAGCCCGCAATGTCCGCCTCGTACTCTTTGAGGATTTCAATTGCCTCTTCCTTGCTGCGCGTGATATGAGCCTGAGTCCAGATTAGCACATCACAGTCAGATAGTCGTAGAGTGCAGACCTCTTTCCAGCTCGATGGGCGCCGGCTATCGCGGTGCTTGACGAGCAAGTGGCTCGCGCGCACCTGCCCAGGCTTGCCTCCTCCGTCGGCCTTTGCTGCCGTGCTCCCCTGCAAGTACTCTGCACCAGGGAGCTTGCTGATCTCCTCCGAGGTCAGCTCCTTTGGTGGTTCCCAGCTCGACTGGCGGGTCGTGGGGTTGAAGAAGTAGGGCACCCCCTTCGAGTTGGACATGCGAACCTCCCAGCTATCCGACTGCCAAGCACATCATGGTCAGGGGCGGTCTGGGAAGGGACAGAGAACGCACCGACCATCTTTGGCTCGTATTGAATGGAAACAACTTTGGAATCGATCAGCCTGGGAGGGAAACTTGGTTAGGTAATCCGCGGGCCGCTCTCTTCGACCATGCACGACCAGTTTCGAGGTTATCGCCACCCCTTTGTTTTTGGCACTCACTTCTTTGGTGGAGTTGGAGGTATGCATCATACTGAACTTGTACACTTGGACTGAAATTTAATCAAGACTATCCCAGGACGGTATGCACACAGCTAAAGCTCAATCGCAAACCTGAGGCAGTCGACTGATAGCTAATTGAACTGGCAATGTCTATGTTGTCTGCTGAGATTAGGCGGACTCCTGACTGGTGGAATTGCCGTCTGCAGCCGGATTTTAGGATGAAATGGACACAGATGGCTCGTGAGAGAGTCTGGGACGTTCGTACGCCCTCTAGCTCCGTCGAGGTCACCTTGTCAGAGAAACAGGCGCGTAGCTGAAGTGCCTACTTAGTCCCTCGTCTTCATTGCTCGACAGATCAAGTATGTGCTCGATGAACTCGAAGGCTATGCTGCCCTGTACGACCACGAAAACTCATGGTATTCTTTTTTCTACTCTCCCAACAAGCAGCTGATCTGAACAGTCAAGTGTCCTGCTTTGAGCGCATCTGGGAACGCACGCTGCCCCCGTCCCCGTCGCTCTCCACATCCCTCAACTGCCTCCGCGAGAACAGCTCTGCCTCCCCGTGGGACACCCTCGCCCTCTGCACCTCGCTCGTCGACCCACACTCCCACCCACTAATCTACAACCGCACCCTCGTGCGCTCCTCGCCCTCCCCACGCGCCTCCCCGCGCCTCCGCACCCTCCCCTCCCCAAACGGCGGCGACATCTACACCGTCTCCCCACAATACGCGCTCCTCCCCACCCCGGCGCTCATATCCCCCACCGGCGACGCGAGCTTCACATCATACATCAACAACCTCCACCCGCGCGCGCACTCCGCGCTGTACGACGCCCTCGCGCGGCTGCTCTCGGCGTTCGTCCCGCTCTTCGAACACGTCCTCACGGATCTCCACCGCAACAACCCGCTCCCGCAGCGCATACCGCCGTCGCGCGGGCCGCTGTACCGCGTGTGGGACGAGCCCGAGGAGCCGGTGCACTCGGACGACGAGGAGGGCTGGGCGCAGTACGAGGCCGAGCTGAGGCATTGGGTCATGTACCGGCCGATCGAGCTGCCTGATGTCCCCGACGGCGGGTATCCCGGCGGTTTGGAGACGAGGAGACATCGAGTGAGCTTGAGGGGGAAGGAGATGAAGGTCGTCGTCGGCGTGGAGGACGTGCGGCTCGAGCCGGGAGGGCCGGCGTACGGGGGGTCTCCGTGGCACGTGGAGGGGATGAGGAACGAGAGGATCGTGGCCGTCGGGGAGTACTACGCCGAGCTCGTGCGTCCGTCCACCCCCTCCTTCCACACCACTAATCCGCACACATACAGGACAACATAACGCCGCCGACGCTCTCCTTCCGCATGGCAACGACGTACCCGCGGCGCTTCGCCGCGGGCGACAACGGCGCGACGCTGCGCACGTGGGGGCTGCGCGACGGCGACGCATGCCACCAGCACATCGGCGCGCGCGCGCTCTCCGCGGGGCAGCTGCTCGCGTTCCCGAACCTCTACCAGTCGTCGCTGTCCGCGTTCGCCCTCGCGGACGCGGCGCGCCCGGGGCGCCTGACGCTCGTGCGCTTCGGGCTCGTCGACCCCGAGGTCGGCGGCGTCGTTGGCACGCGCGAGGTCGCGCCGCAGCAGGCGGCGTGGGTCCGCGAGGCGGTGTTTGAGGCGCTGGGCGCGAGCGGGCGGCTGCCGCTTGAGGTTGTGGAGATGGTGGTGGGGAGTGTGCAGGGCGTGTTGGGCGAGGGCGAGGCGCGGGAGTGTGCGAGGCGGTTGAGGGAGGTGAGGGAGGTGTTTAGGGCCCGGAATGATCAGTATCATTTTTGTATTCCGTTTGATGTGTGGAATGCCCCCGAGGTTGTTGTGGTGTAGGTTGTATTATTATTAGTGCTAAGTATAGGTACTGTGTATGTAGTATAAGTTAGAAATAATAATAGCTACAAATCTTGGAGGTTGTGCTCTTCACCGTTTGTGGACAGTCGGGGGGGCGACGACGCCATTCGGCACAAATCGTCAAACTCCCTCTCAATGCCTTCCTGCGCGACTCGCACCGTCTATAGGATACATGATGGCGAGGCTCGCTGGTCGGAGGTAAGCAAGGGTTGCTGTAAGAGATGGGCGATGGTGGCATGATAAATCCGCGCTCGCTGTCTCGGCATCGCGGAATGGCGTATGTAACTCGATGACTTCTCGAATGTTTCTTGAGCGTGTGTTGATAGGTGGCGGGAAACAGTCTGTCGTCCGGGCACAGCAACGCGACGCGATGCTATACTCCGCAGTGGTAGCCGCGATGCGGCACTTGGATGTTGAGGGAGGTGTTCCACCGGTCTGAGCTCGTCGCGAGGGCGCGAGCTTTGAGGTTTCGAAGAAGCAGGCGGGCTGGTAATATGGCCGCTTGGAACTCGGTAAGTAGGTGCCATGGTGGGGAGAGATGGTCTTGTGGGGTAATTGATTTTTTCTTCAGGTCATAAGGTCGTTAATGCCGGAGTCGTAGTGTGGCGGACGGGCGGCTTTTGGGGCTCGAATGGAATGGTTCGGGAACGAGAAAGGGCGTCTCAGAGTCGTAGTGTTACGCGCCACAGTTCGCGCTCGCGCTCGCCGTCGAACGTCTACTATCAAAGAAGAGTAAGCAGTCCACCAACGAAGGCGTAAAAAGGAAGGAAACGCACCATGAATCAAGAAAAAGCCAGGGGATATTGGTGTCGATTTTTTGAACGTGCGTTTAGTGGCCAAGCCTCCAGAGGAGACTTGGCTCAGGCCTGGGACCCACGACAAGGGAGCACGTGGACGACGGGCGCCCATTCCCAGGAAATATAACCGACTTGATCGCAGCGACCAAGGTTGCCGGACACGACGCCCCAAGAGGGCGGTGGCCGTCTTTGCCTGTAAGTAGCAAGTACTCAGTACTCAGTCTCGGTCCTGGTGATCTATCCGTCCACTTCGAAGGTCGCTTTATGTAGAACGTCAGTCCTCAGCCAGTCTCAGGTCCTCGACAAATCTCAGTCGAAAAGAAAAATAGTGAATCCATGGTCTCACCGGGTCTCACCAACAGTGCTCAGATTCTAGATCAGCTCAGTGGCTCAGAGACGGTTCACCTCATCCTCGACTAGCCGCGCTGCACGCCATGGTCTCATCCTCATGTGTATAACAAGAAACCAGACTCAGACTCAGAAGCACGACTCAGACTCAGCGTGTCCAGTGAGGGGAAGGGATGTGCCCGGGATAGTCTATACACCCGATACGGCGGGGTCGTCCGAGCCGAGTCTTCGTGGTCTTGCACAGTGCCAACGGTCTTGATTCTTGATGTTCCCGGTCTTGCCGTGCCATCCAGTAAGCCGGTCTTTATTTTTGACGTTCCTGGTCTTGCCGTGCCATCCAGTCGGGCGGTCTTGATTCTTGATGTTCCTGGTCTTGTAGTACCGTCCAGTCGGTCGGCTGGTCTTGATTCTTGATGTTCCTGGTCTTGGAGTACCGTCCAGTCGGTCGGCTGGTCTTGATTCTTGATGTTCCTGGTTTTGAATGGCCGGTGTCAAAGTCCCCGAGAGTACAGAGTCAGAGAGACAGAGACAGAGAGCCGGCCAGAGCCAGAGAGGCCAGACAACCAGAGCCAGAGAGTCCAGAGCCGTGGGACAACATCCCTCTTCGTCGCCAGGTCCGCCCAGCCCGACCGGCGACTCCGAGCCGCCGATGGGTGGGGGCGTTAGAGGAGGAGGAGGAGGAGGAGGAGGAGGAGAGAGAAAGAGAAGGAGAGAATGAGGAAACTTGGAGAGATAAGAGACGCTTTTATACCCCTGCCGAGTCGTGACAACAGGAAGCCACAGGCGACATAACAGTCACAAGAGAAATGAAAGAAGAAATTACGCGCGAGTAGAAGAAAAAGGAAAGAAAAAAAGGAAGCATGGGCGTTGACAGGAGACGCCGCCGCGAGGGATACACGAGGTTTCTTTTTTTTTTTCTTCCCTAAGGGATCGATGTTTTCCTATTGTGGTATACAAGGTGATCAAAAACTGTGGGCGCACTCCTTTGTGACGTTCCTTGTACGTCAGAATGCTGTGTTGCAAACGACATACACATGCATATAATCTTGGCCCATGCGTCTGATCAGTGAACCGGTGGCATGTTTCTAAGGGTTTTTGCCTAGAGCGGAAAGTGAGTTCCGTGGATTTGGGTGGTATGTGGCCATGAGATAAGGATGAGTCATTATCATTGTTGTCTTCGGTGTCTTGAAATCCGTTTGATCGATATGAACTTTTGATGTTGTGGCAGCGGAGATACTCCTTAGTCCCAGGAAGCTATTGAGAGGAAGCTGAGTCAATATCCCAGAGAAAGCTCAGTCGGAACAAGTATGAATAATAAATTGACAAGGGCTGACTGAATTATGCCGATAGGTGCGTTGTGCCACCGTTTCTAGGTAACAGTGTGGCGCATAACACAAACAAGCACGTAACCACGAACACTCAATTATGGTGTTTCTCGCATTTGTTCTGTTGTTGGTTTGAAGGATTAATCATAGAAAAGGTCAGAGTGGTGTAGAGATAGAAATATGTCTTTCCCACAAGTATTTGAATCAAGACTTCCCTTTCCATGTTACACCATGTCGGTCAGTATCCTAAAGAAGAACGTCGACGACTTATCGCATCACGTCAAAGGGAATCTATTTCCATTCTGGGGAAATACAACGAGGCTTCACGGCGTCTTTAAGATTATGGAGTAATCACGAAACACATTTTCCGCCACACTAACGTCAGCGGGGATTTTGTACACAGCTTCAGACCTTGCAGATTCATCGTTGAGTCCAAATTCAGCATGATTATCTGTCACTTCGCCGATTTGTCAGGCATCCTTTGGACGCTGCCGGCTGTAGGGTCACACCGTAAGAGTCATAAGTCTGATATCTCGAATTGATATATTGCCTTGATAACATACCTACCAGTGCTATACACACCCAGTCAAGTTACACGACGACTGAGGCTAAGTAAATACATACCTAAAGCAGCGGATATTATACTTGTGTATTTTAGATAATTTCAATGAGTCAAGTTACACGATGACTGAGGCACACATCCTCCCTACCATTGCGTACGCTGTAGTGGCCATTGATGGGTTGATAGGTGTCCGATATTTTTTCCTGCACATTCAATGAGCCAAGCCATATTTATGGAACTCTAAGAACGCCTTGTAGTTGGGTGTTGACTGATTGGATTGTGCGGCAAGGCGAAGCCCACTATTAATCGAGGTACCGCCTTCCCCTCGTGACTGTCTCATCGTATCACCCTACCCCACTCCACTCATTGTCCGAAGAGAGTTTCTTGTCCGCATCCTTGTCCATGTGACAAGACATCAAGCTCAGTTGCCACTAGCATCCAATAGGGCATCTCTTGGTCCCCAATGGATGGTGCTAAGACTGATTTTGGACTGCCCGGCTCCCATGGCCAAGCGACAAAGGCTCAAGGCGGACAGGTTCGCACCCGGACAGGGCGACTGCGTCGGCAAAGAAGAGATCATCATGCGTATGTTCGACTCGGAGAATCACAGCCAATCATGATTGTTGTTGCTCTTGAGAGAGCTTCATAAGGAATTCCATCAATATCATCCTGTAGAGCGCAAGAATGTATGTATTGTATTGGATCACATAAAGCAGGTATCCAAAAAGGATGTCACAGCCAAGAAACAAGAACAAACCAAAGGGTGAAGATGCTGTAGTTATACATAAGGTTGTAAATCAGTCAAACGACAATCATGAGAAAATGTCGGGTTAGTAGGTGTCATCACCGAAGGTTACCTGGGAACTATGCATTGGAGCCAGAAAGTCGGGTAATAGCCCTGACGTAGGTCGACGAAATAGCCTTCACCTCGTCAAAAGACCGTGTGTTCGGTGCAATGCCATAAGGCGAAGCTTTAGCTTTCATTGTGCACAGCTCCTGGAAGGCTACGTCAAAGCCAAAATGAGGGTTAAGCTGGTATGCAAAGGATGCTTTGATCTCATCGACGTTCTGAAAGAAGAAGACATTCTCGACCTGACGATTATACAGCTCATAGACGGGTGTCTTGGGATCAAACTTGCGTTGTTGTATCTTTTTACCTTTTGGCTTTTTAATGGGCAACGCAGACTCCGCGCGCCTAAGTTCTGCCAACACGCGTGTATAGGCCGAATGAGCATTGTCAACGCACCCTCGGATGCGTTTAAGTTCCCCATCAAGCTTCGAGTAAAGTTCCTCATCAAACGCAGAGTGACCCGGCTTTTTGGACTCGTGATAGAGCTGGATGACCCTATCAGCAGCAGAGTTGTAGGGCTGGAGAAGGACATTTTCTTTGAGATCTCTGGTTCCTCCCATCAATTCATCGTAGTCACGGAGAAGTTCATCGCCAGCAGCCTTGCCTGCATGCTGCAATGTATGGAGAATATAAGGCTTTCCCGCAGACAATTGGAAATCCGGAATGCTTTCGTCGAATTGCTTTTGGTCTTTCTCGAAAATACCGGGTTTGAGACGGTCTCCAGTCTTACTGGAGTCAAGGAGTGTATTAAAACTGGTAAAGGATTAGAATGTTCTGATGACACGGGGAAATGCCTTACATATATGCCAGACGCTCCGATCGTGGGTCTTCGTACCCATATGCATAAATCGCATAATCTTGCCAATTAGAATAAAGACCGAACTTTTTATCATCGATATCGGTCATCAAAATATCGGTAAAAGCTTTGTGCACGTCTTGAGAAGCCAGAGAAGAAACACGTCCAGCAAACTGCTTTACACGCTCCGGATGTTTCTGGAAATTGTCATCCATGAAACTAGGTGGGATAGGCTTAACCGGCTTGCTCTTGAAATCCTCTAGAAGGCTGTTTGAGAACAAGATGAATACGCTGTCTAGAGAGCGATTAAAGACCTGGAGAGTATGCAGAACTATGCTTACCGCCGTCGTAATCTGTTTGAACTCATTAGTTGTCATGAAAGTTCGAAACAGATAATCGTATTCACCGCCGCCAGAGAGCATGCTTGCAAAACTCTTTTCACCCTGAGTGGATGCAATAAGAACATCCACCCAACGAGAGAGCTCTGGCCGATCGACAGCCATGACCTACATAGAGGATGTGGACATTAGTTGACACTTGACTGGAGAACATCTGCCTTTTGAATATCTGAAGCTAGGTGAAGCGGATATCTTGATTTTATTACTAAGTACTGATGAATGAACGGCTGACAACAATCTCACCTCCCAAGCTAAGATAGAAAGATAATCAGGAAGTTGATTAAGCAAAGAGTTTGACATACAAGAACATTACCAGTCAGTACGTTGAAGACATCCTGGGCTACTGAATTGACAATAGGAACAGAGGAACGATAATAAACTTCTCCCTCTTTCAGGACTCCGAGAGGATCTAGTTGATTCGGTAACGATATCCGCAACAAAGGACAACCGACTAACCGGGAACGATGTAGGCATTCAACGATTCCGGCAGAGGAATTGAAAATTCTTCTACAATGGATTGGATACGATTTTTGACAAGATTTCGAATCTTTTCCTTGAGGAGTGTCGAGTCCTTTGGGTGGAATCCGGCTTGTAATAACTCCATGACATACTCGGAGAGCGTCGGAGGTACTAAGACCAGTATTGTTGTGTGATATAGAAACAAGGAGAGACAATGAAACTCAACCATACCTCCGCTACTAGCACGTCCTGTGTAGATGTCAATAATCCCCTCGCTTTCTATGGGAGGGGTATCCCCATTTCTCTCAATCTCGATTTCCTCCTCTCTCCAAGCTTGGCCAGCCAATCCCAGCGCACGAGCCATACTTGTAGTCACCCTTGTCAATCTTGTCCTCGAGACACTACTCATCCGATCGATGAAATTCCAGAGGATCTCCATCGCCTGAGGACCTTGCCATTTCATCAACGGCTTCACCTCCTCAATAAACGCTTTCTTCATGATGTCAATCAATGTGGTATCAGGGACGCCATTATTCGATAAGTTGATGATACTCTGTTCCGAAAGCCTGACCGAAGACTCGGGACTAGAGACCCTAGAGACCGTAAGTAAATCAAAAATCAAATGCGCACGATCCACAGGACGCTGATAGACAATTTTCCGCTGCGAGGATCTGATCCAGATTTTAGGCTCGGGGCTTCTGTCGGTGGGATGTAGAATCCAGAGGCCCTTTCCTCCATATACACGACCTTGAATAACGACAGAATAGGTGTGAGAGTTCAGGAAGTGTGCGATGATTTTCAAAGCGGCTTCGTTGATGAAACCACAGCCGTCCGTTTTGATATACTCGGCGGGAGGTTTTCCAGGTTTGCGCCAGGTATCGGCTGATTACACGTCCAAATTTTGGGATGAGTTACATATACTAAAGCAAACTTACTGTTGTCAGGAATAAAGTTTATGTTTTCCTCTTTGAACTCGAGGACTGGGATTGAAGTCGAGAACGCCAATGCGAAACGTGTGGCGTATTTGTTTATTGGCTTCAGAGGATAGTATTGACGAAGTTACAAGAGAACCGAAGATACAACGCACCTGGTCTGCATTGAGATGCAAAGGGTTATGCCAATTAATGATATCCTTGAATGACATCCTAAATTGATCACCTGCCCAATCAGCCGCGCATCGCCCATAATCCTCAGCCGTTTCAACAAGATATACAGAATGGTCTTTTGCACAAAACGGCACAAAAACGCGACCACAAAGCACGAACTTGTGTTGCATAAACTCCTTCAATTGTTTATTCTCGTGTAAAATCAAATCTTTTGGTATCCTGAGCTGCAAGATCCTCCGAGAGCCAAGGAACCGTGCAAGTCGATAAGAGCGCTTGGTCTCCATCGGCTCGAGACGAATACGGTACTCGCCTTTGTCGCCGACGAGTCTCGCGATTTGCTGGATTTGCCCACCATACCAGGTGTCCTCACTACCTTCCGGACTTACTGGACCCAATCCACGTCCCTTGTTCTCCATGATGGCATCCTGCTCACGGTCAAGTTCTTGCCTAGGAGAAATGTGGGTGCCAGCTTGGGAAGGAGGAAGCAGAGGAGAAAAAGAAATGAAGCATACCATACAGAGTGTCCCAAGGCCGATGGAGGCCGAACCCTATCTAGCATGATATTCCTGACTTTGTGAGCTTTTTCGCTATTGGATCCACAGAGTTGAGGAATCTTTGCCTCGACACTGGCCCATGACCAGATTCCCTCCGTAACTCCACGAGCAATTTCGTACTGGACGCCCCACGGTAGCTTGTGGTGGTCCATACAGCTCACGATATTCTTATCATGGGCGATGATATGTGCCTCCAGATCTGTGCCGAGTGAACCAGCAAGAAATTTCTCGAAAGACACATCATCATCGGGTGGTGCTGGTGCCCGCGTAAAAGGTTGTATTACGGAGGTATCCAATCCATTATTTCGTTGCGGTGAAGATGATAATGGTGCGCCCGGGTTACACGATTCAACTAGTGATCCTCACAATGTTATGGAACAGGAAAACGAACGGACAAGGACATACCTTCCGTCGTGTCTTCAACATCTGAGTCACCCACCAAAATTACTGCTCGATTCATCTATAGGAATAAGATTGATTACCGGATTGATAGATTCTCTTCCTCTGGACCACGCACTTTGTTCTTTGGAGGGCTTACCAGTACCCTTGAGACAGGTTTTTCCGGGGTATTAGATCTTCCAGAAGCTATTTAACGGAGTATATATTTGATCCAAACGTACATATGTGACGATAAGCGCCTACATGCAAGGCCAGACGAGTCAAAGGCTCTGCGGACAGCGCTTGCGCGGGCCGCTAATGTGTGTGGCTCAGTGTCCTGTTTTTTGGATGGTGTATTTGGTTCAGAAGGAGGACAAGAGGCTATAATCAATGTAGAATGACCCAAACTCGGACTTGGAATTCAGATTAAGAAGTCAACTTACATCCAGCGATTGTGTTCAGCCTTCTCGGATTGTTTGAGTCAGAAAAGGATGTCTCAAATTTAGAACTAGATAAGGGGCTTGAGGGCATTGTTGCCTTCATGGGTGAATGTTCTAATTCTGATTACTACTTGGTTGACTAGAGGAAAGTTAGTGAGAAAGACTTACCAACGGCATCCAAAACCTTTCGCATTTCTTCGTCTAATTCAGATCCAGAGGAATCGTCGTCGTAATTGCTCTTTGTAGACTTGACAATTCAATCAGATATCATGATCATCATTATTACGATATGTGGATTGGGACTCACTTGAGTCTGGGAAGTCATGGCAGGATTACGCTCGGGCGATAGGTGAAACCAGATGGGGAGGTATTAAGGTTGTACAAACAAGGAGTTGTGATTGAAGTGAAAGATGTGGAATATAGATGGACGTAAGGACGGCAGATAAGCGCCTCTCGACTTCGGAAAGAGCCTTGAGAAATGATGATGATGATGATGATGTTTGTTCAACAGCGCCATTGATAGGAAATGGAGGTTATGTCGATTCTGCAAGCAGGATGTGGAAGACGAAATCCACGCTTTGTTACTATGCATTGCCCACCACGACTTGATGCATGATGGCCGTCAGCCTCTCCGCCTTGCGCTTGCAAAGGTCAATCCCATGCTTGCCAGTGATTGGGGTCATTGCTTCGGATATCTTCCAGGAAGATCATTTGCTCGCTTTGTATACGACATTTTTCACGTCTTCGGCACCGTTACGCCTCATGTACCTTCTGGGTCTCATCTCTCATCAAGCTCTGGATAATTCACTAGCCAGGAACGAAGTCAATATTGTCGAAGACATCGCACCTACACCCAGGCAGTCACTGCCCCCGCTCGAGGTTACAATTGTTGTCACAGGTCTCGGGCAAAATTTGGTAAAGTCTGCAGGAGGGGATAGGATGGAGTACTTTAAAAGTAGGTATACTTTTCAAACCACCTGAAGGGCGAAGGTGTCCGTAGCATACATGGTACGCGACAACATGTATGGAGTAAGGGCCTGGTTGTGGACCTTGCCGGGTGATCACAATCACATGGCGAGCTAAGCTTAAAACTTAAAGTTACTCATTTCAGGCATAGATATCTGTTTTCTTGATAGGCAGTGTTGAATTCTATCCTATGGAGAATACCAGGATATTTATGATTCAAAATCCACAAAGCTATGTATTTACAAATGTGTTGAGGGGCCAGAAGGTTCAGTTGAAATCCTATGTATTGAATTACTCATCCCTGATGCTGTGTGCTCAGAAAGTTGGCTTTGGCCTTATGACTTGCTCCAACTTGATGCCCAAAGCCTTACTCTCCTCCCAAGGCAACTCGGTGTCGTACCCACAAGGCGGCGTGAGCTTGATGGCCTGCAGGCTCGGCACCTTTCCCGCACGTACAGCGATGAGAATGTCTTGAATCAGTGGCTGCGGTTTAATTGGACAATCCCAGGTCGCCAGTTCGAATATCTCAAGGTGGAGATGAGGTGCTATGGATTCGTAGTCTGAGGCAGGAAAATCGCTAAATTCGAGGGCTAGCGTCAGTTGCCTCAACTGGGGGAAGAATTGCAGAAAGTGTGCCAATGGGATGTGTTGCCCACCACCATAGATGACATGTGTTACAGAACTGGGAAAATGGGTATAAGTCGCACA
>JAGGAQ010000167.1:0-35515 GCA_017657225.1 Termitomyces sp. T69sscA | reverse complement strand
CGAGTTTGTAGACCGGATGAGGGCAGCACAGGAGGAGGCCAAGGCAGCTCTGACAAAGGCAAAGGACGACATGGCCCGGTACTACGACCGTGGAAGAACCCCAGCACCCAAGTACCAGCCCGGAGACCGGGTCTATCTGGATGCCTCCGACATCACCACCACTCGCCCGTCAAAGAAGCTCTCACACCGGCAGCTAGGACCCTTCATGGTGGAAAGACAGGTAGGCCCGCTAGCCTACCGACTCCGGCTCCCAGCAGGAATGCGACAGCTTCACCCAGTATTCAATGTAGTCAAGCTAACACCAGCTCTGGAGGACCCTATCCCGGGACGACGCCCAGTGCCTCCCCCACCCCCGGTGGTGGTCAATGACAACGAGGAGTATGAGGTGGAAGAGATTCTGGACAGCCGCCTATTCCGCAGACAACTACAGTACAAGGTGAAGTGGAAGGGTTATAGAATTGAAGACATCTCCTGGGAGCCCCGGGAGAATGTGCATGCCCCGGGACTGGTCAGAGAGTTCCACTGGAGACATCCAGATGCGCCCCGGGCCATCCAGGGGATCTACCCCATCTCGCCAGCAGACCAGGCAATCCGGAACTTCTTCTACCCCGCATGTCGAGACGCCGCACGCTAGAGGGGGGGTGATGTCAGGGGACTTCCATTCAATTTCCATTCTCGAGCACATCCTACACCACCCCTGGGACCCCCGGGACTTGCCCTAGACCTCTGGGACTCGTTCTAGACCCCCGGAGATCTCCAGAGGTCATTTCCTTTTTTGGAAATCCCCGGAACTTCGCGTCCCTCCTGTTCGAACATTACCCAAGGTTAAGGTTAGCTCCGGTCACCTGTACAGTTGTTCCCACGCCTCTGCCGCCCACTGATGCGCCGCACCAAGCAGCGGGGAATCCTTAGACTTGTTCTCTTTGGATTTCCCTCTGCTAGGTGATTAGTACCATTGTATCATTGATTACCCTGTCTAATACAACTTTGGATTTCCCTCTGCTAGTTGTGTGATTGAGCCGCAACTCCCGGAGGTCGCCCTTACAGAGTCAATAACTTGGCAAGGGACTTGTTGAGCACAACAAACAAGGAAGCAAGGAGGAGCTGAGTTTTAAGATAACATTAGCATATGTTGGACATATTTATATTTATTATATAAGAAGTCTTCTTCCCTGAGATGTGACTACCTCAATGACTTGTCTTGCCTGCATATGTTTATGTGCATCTGTGCCTGTTTTCAGAATGCTGTATGCTGGCCAACAATCTTCATAAGGTGCAAGTGAAAGTCATTGAGAGCTGTCGGTGAGCTGTAAGGAAGCACCTGTCAGTGGCTATACATACGAGTTTTTGAATGTCAGTCCTTTACCCACTTGCATATTGTTTTCACTATCTTGTGCTTCTGAAAGTGAAATGATTTTGACATGTTTAGATTTTCACTTGCTTGCACCTTCACAGCCTCCTGATAGAGCACAAAAGTATATGAAAGAAAGACAAGCTCCAATGTAAGCTCACTCACATATAAAGCATTGTATTGAGCCTTAGACCACTGATGCTCCACAAGTTCAACTTCTACATTATGACTTCCTGCGTTGGGACATCCAGGCTCACCTTGAGGTTTCTTGACAAGAGACGATGATTGAGTTTTGGATAGTCCTTGATTGTTGAAGTCATGTGCCAGCAGTGTCTGGCTCTTCATTGATATTGTCCTCCATGGGTGAGAGTTTTCAAATTATAATCCTGCATCTCAATTGTTCTCCTTCTTCATTGAGTTGCACTGGTGTTTGTCCAACTTGTTGGCAGCCTTGACTCTTTTGATGATGTGCATTGTCACTTGGTGCAGGTGTTCACATTCTCATGTATTGAGTTATGGATGGCTCTGACTCTTGCCTTGCTTCATCCATTTGCCTTGTAGCTGGTCGTTGGAGTCAGTTATTGAAAAACACAATCCTCTGGGTGATCAAGGCCCATGGAGGATAAAGTAAAAGGCTGAATTTGATGCAAGATGTGATGAGAAGACAATGCTTCTTGATGTAGGGCATGGCAGTCAAGAATCAGCAATGAGCATTTTTTCTTCATTAATTCTAATCACTATGATCTTGTTCCATTAAAATCTCTTTGCGGTTATTTGGTGACTTGAGTTGTCAAGAATTATAAGGGATGATTGATGATTGACTGAAAATAGGCATGTGACAAGCGGCTCTTGTTCAGTTTTCTACGTCCAAATGCATCTTGACTTGTTCCTAGTTCTAACAAATCATCATACAAGTATTTATACCTGATGTTCAATACAGACTTGCAACCCATGGTGCATTCCGATTTCTAGTCTTCTATGGACTTCCTGATATTCTTTCTCTAGTCTAGATTCTACACTCTTTGCCACTGCCTTGAAGGTGCAGAAGAGGCTATTAATTGTCTGGCATTCTCTCCAAATGGTCAAATCTTACTCTTTGAAAGTCCGAACATTTCTCATTAAACAAGGAGTACTCTAACATAGCTGATAGGCAATGATGACACTGTCAAAATATGAGATCTGACAAATTCTCAGTGCATGCAAACTTTACAAAGCCCAAATTGGGCTCAAATCACATCAATGGAATGGCTTCACCATGACTCATCTCCTGAGAGATGTTTAGATTGGATCAGTATTGGCACAGGTAGAGGGTTTTACATGCTCTGTTCTAAGGCAACAGAGGAAACAGTGCGATGTCTCGATATCTCCCTTATGTTGATGCTTATTGTAATACTCCAAAAGTTTGCTTGGGTTTAAGCTGTGACATCATTTCTATTCAACGTTAATGATCCTGTTGAAGCGCAGGCTTATGATAATGTCAATAGCAGGCTTGCATTGGCAAGCCATTCAAGTATACTTAAAGTGTTCAAACTTTGCAGAAGTGAGTTTTATATCTGTGCATTAATGACTGCTCTGAAATTCAGCTAGAAAGTTTGATTCTGCTATGGAAGATCACTAATCAGTCAGATATACCTCGATCTTTACAATTTCTTGGTTCTGAGAAATAGCACCTTATTTCATCTATCCTTGAAGCAGGCAAAATGTAAGAGCCTAGAAAATTATTAAGGTGGCTTATTTATGATTTGACTATAGAATTTGCTATAATGGAGATAATTCAACAATTGAATGGAAGTGATTACTATTGGGTGGAATGTAACTTCATGTCAATCTTCTTGTCTCCAGAGATGTTATTTACCAGATTTACAGAGGTAATGCTGTTTTATCTCCAGATGGAAATACATTAATAGTTGACAATCTCAACACCAATGACTTTGATTTCTTTTGATTCCCTGTGTGCAATCTACAGGCCTCAATTCCCTCAAAATCACTTGAGCAAATTGTAAAGAGCATTGCATTTGTTGAAGGTGTAAGGTTCATTGTCTGCAGAAGTGATCAGTGCTTCATTCAGATCATCAACTTAGTCACACATTGATTATGTCAAGAGTTAGTGTCAGAGAATCATGAGCCTTTCTTTCTATCTTTGTTATCTATTTTGACTCGTCATTGTGTAGCATCTGATATATTGCAAACCATTACAGCCATTAGCTTAGGAGACCATCAACATCTAATTGCTTATGGATCCTCGAGTAATAGACTCATGATCTATGTATGGGAAAAAGTTGTAAGTTTGCACAAAGTATATTAAATATGTGCACTGAACTTTTCAGGATTATTGCTTTGATGATCAACTGATGCTGCCTTCAACACCGGCACTTCAAACTCCCACCAGCACAACACCAAGCAGATATACTAAACTGTTTGACACATTCTTGGTGTCAGCCTTCAATTTTCTACTCATTCTTATGTGGAGCATCCATACATTTTGGTTGCCTTTCTTGTTGAAGATATGTGTCTCATGCGGTCAAGGTTCTTAGCTCACTTTCTTGACAGTGTATTGACAATGCCAGAGTTCATATTTTTAGCACCTTGCAGATTTTGAAGAACAATCTGTTAGATACCTCATCACTTGCAGTATTCGCTCCACTTGCATCTACTAGCAGCGTTATGAAAACTTTTTTGAACACTTTGCAATTAACTCTTATTCAGGATATGATCAGTCTAGTACCTTAAGTACTCTTACTATCAGTTGTATAGAATAATAGTAAGGATTCTATACTGTAGTGCAATGCAACTCGTAACATACTGTCAACACCAGTGTTTGTTCAATTAAACCCTCTGCATTTCATATATGTCTTATGCTAGGTGTGCTTAGAGTCAACTCAGTAACAGTGAGTTCACTTGCTATAGTCTCTATGGTCATGTACATAAGTTTGGTGAGCATTTAAAGTTATAGATCAAGTAGTTCCTCATCCTCTGAAAGATGATACATGAGCTGCAGACAATATGCACAATCATTGAGAAACCCAATTCAGTAAACACAATATTGGCTGCACCATGCGCAGTGTCTGTCACACCCTTGACAGCAATAACTACATTTGCACAGGACAGTATGGGCTTATTGTTTGCACCATCACTAGTAATTGCACAGAGATGTCCAAGGCCCTGCAAGCACTTCACAATCTTGTACTTGTGCTTAGGCAAGACACCAGAGAAACCATCAGCATCCATAATCGTGTTGTCAAGAAACAAGAACTTGCTGCCTGGCATCAAGCTGTCCTTGAGCACCTTGGCCGCATCAATGTGGTCACCAAGCTCAAGGTGACCTAGCAATGGTAAGCTGGTTGTCTGTGACCATCTTCACCTTGACAACAAGTGCAGTAGCATTGTCAATTGTCTGCTTTGTGTCTTCATGTGGCAGATCAAAGATTGTGTTGCCTTCAGCCTCAAGGTTGGTGCCATTGAGCTTGTATGTGACAGCAAGCACATGCAGACTGCACAATGCAGACTCCTTGATGTCAGCTTCAAGCTTATTCTTGACTTTGTCAATCTTATTCTATATGCAAAAGACAATAGGAGGAAAATACATGACATACAAGAAACACTGGTCACTTTTTTTTTCTTGATAGATTATGGCGAGCCCCAATATCAGAATATTTTCAAGGCAAGATGCACTGCCTGAAAGAATTTTTTGTTGAGATATGTTGACCAGACACGTTGTATATTGCAACTTGGCAATAATTTCTATTTTGAACAAAGATGAATGTGTTGATCCTCCTAACAATAGCTCAGCAACAGACGTGGATAAGCATAAAGTTTCCATAAAGATGCTTTAAGCTACACGTTGGCATGTTTATTTTACATAGTTATACTTAGCTCTAAATGGAAGTTTCATTCATAAATTTACAAATTTACATAATTGCAATATGCTCCTTACTGTTGCTAACCATCGTCCATGCAATGCCATCTTCCTTCTCTCCCTCAATTCATTTGGCACCATCCTAACAAGTACCTCTGTAAAGGACACTGTCATCTGTGTCTAAAGCATCCCTGGTACAGAGAAGCTCTACTAGTTTTACAACAGCATCTGTGAGGCATGCATTTACTTGCTGAGCTTCAACAGCATGTCAAGACTGTTGACAGTGAGCACTACACATGAGACCATGCATATCTTTAAGCTTGATGTGCAGCATTTACAGAGCCTGCTGGCATCTGCAGAGTCTCATTTGGTCAATGCAGATACAAGCAACAACACATTTATCGACAACAAGTCAAGACTCTCTGCATCTGTATACAGCTTCTCCTACGTCTCTGCCTTACTAGCCTAACCTCTCTCATTGACTCCTCTAGCACAGTTCCATCCATTGCAGATTGCTCCAAAGGATGAAATCCTTCATGCATTTGCATAGGCGGGTCTCCCCAACATCATCACTGAGCTATAGGATCCTTCATGCAACTTTGCCTTCCTCCACCTCCCTAGAGGACCCACTGCTGGTGCTGCTCAATTGTTGCTCCTAGCCTCAGAGTGCTTGTGTGCTTGCGCTGTTCCGTGAATTGCCACCTTTTTGGCCAATGAAGCTTCTTAATTGAGCTTCTAAGTGCACACTAACAAGTGTTCACTCCATCACCTTGTTTTCCATTCTTGATGATCACCTTAGTTGTGGAGAGAACCAAAGACAGAGTAGTTGGAATGCTTCTGGGAACAAGGACAGATACCAAGATCGAGGTCAAGCCTTTGTTTTCTATGCTGCACAGCAAAATCAAGAGCAAGTTGCTGCAGACATGGAATACCATCAACAAGTGTAGCTAGCTTCTGGCCATGCTGGGTGCAAGCAAAGACAATTTCAACAAAGGCAGATTCAACGCTAGCTTCCAGGTATGTTATTCCCAATCAATAGTGGTATATGATTTCAATATATATGCAAATCAAGATATTCTTATTTCTTACCAACCTTGTATGGTCCCAAGCAGAAGTGTCATTCATGTTAGCCTTTATTGCAACATCCTGATCAATGACTGTCTTGCCCAAGTCCAGCTTGCTAGTCATTGAATATGCTCCAATACCTTTTTCCAACAGCCATGTATTCACCAGGCCTTGTATCTTTCATCAAAGTCTCTTGTTGTTTCTAATAGAGTGCAAATTCTTGCATCACATGATTTTGTGTGGAATCATTAGTTTCACTATAAGCAATAGAGGCTATGAGCATAGAGAAAGATATGGAGGTATACAGAGCCTTGTAAAAATTGCGCAGTATTAAGCAAGTGGAGGATGATGAACTTATAATTGAATCAGTACTTTGACACATGCTCAGTAATGTTAGGTCATTGGTGTGCAGGATATGAGGACGAGTGAGGTGGAGAGATCCTGCAGACTTCTATGTAGCTGTCTAGCTTATTTCCTGCTAAGGCAATTGGGAGCAATGCTATTGATCAACTTGCTGTCACAACCCGCTACCGACCCCTGGGACTCAGCCCTGGCCCCGGGACTCCAAACCTCCCAAAACCACCCCCACAACCACCCCAGGCCTGGACCGCTACTCGGCCAACTCCCCTGGCTATCACCAGCCATCACTGTTTGTCAACGCCACCAGCCACCACCACCTGCGGCATCCCTGGCCATCACTGCCCATCACTGCCCATCGCCACCACAGCCACTGCCACTCGCGGCACCCCCTGGCCATTACCGCCGTGACCGCCACATCAGCGCCAGGTCTTGGCTATCACACCACATCAGCGCTGGCACCACCCGTCACTCTCGGCCTGCGCCGAGACCCCCCCCATCACGCATCACTGCTGACCTGACCCCCGCACACCATGCCCCGCTCCCGCTCCCCCTCACCGCCCCACTACCGCGTGTCTCTGCACTTCCAGTACGAGACCTCCACGCCGTGCGACATGTCTCAACCTCGCCCCGCGTGGCCCCTGGGTCTCACCCCAAGCCCCAGTGCCACAACATGCCACTGGAACCTGGGCCTGAGCCCCGGGCCCTATGTACTGCGTAGTATATAAGTTGTAGAGTAGTAAGTAGGTACTCTAGTCTTGATATTACCATAACCTCGTCTTGTTTGTTGTGTTCTCGTCTCTGTTCTGTTTTCTCATGTGCCCCGGTCTCTTTATTCTTACTTGCTTCTTTTCTCGTTGTACTCATCTCGTTTTGTCTCTCTGTCTCGTCTCTACTTGCCTCATACTCCCAATCTATTCTAATTGCTCTCCTTTCCCTTTTCTACTTTAAGTTCTCTTGGTTCTCTGTCTCTGGCTCCTCTTTTCAACTTAATCATTTCCATCTCCCGTTATCTTATCTTGACTCTTTCCTCTTTTGGTTGTTTAACTTCCCCAGTTCTGTTTCCATCCCCGGGACTCACTAAGTCCCCACGCCTGTTATTTCTTGACCCCGGGACTCACTCGCTCACCGGCGCTCACCCGTCTCATCCTCTTGCACTCCTGGGACTTGTGCCAACCTCCAGCACTCGTCCTCCACCCTCCCCAGCACTTGTCTCACTTGCCAGCGCTACCAGCACTCCTCCACACACCACCCCCACCCCACTTTGGTCTCCTACACCTCGCGCCCCTCCTGGTGCTCTGCGTCTGTGTACATGGTGATCATCACGTAAGGTGTTTGCCCAGTAGACTGAGCCCCTGTGGTCAGCGGAACCTGACACTTGCACATCTTGAAATCACCTGAAACTTGTAATAGCAGTTTTTCTTTGGTGACTGCAATCTGATCTTATAACCTACCTTGCATTGAGATACAGGCTCATACTATTGCTGCAGCTGGCCAGTGCATAATGCCTTCAATGACTATAGTAATGTCTATTAAGTAAGTCAAACTACCACGTTCATCAAGGAGGGTTATTATATTTGATTCCAGTTTCCTCTTTTATGTATACTTGCTGTCGAGAGGCTTTGCATAGACCATGACATGGCTCTGCCTAAGCTATGTCAGTGTATATCACATGGTTGTAACAAAGCACTTGAAGCTAATGGGAAAGGCCATTTTCTCCCTCCCTGGATGTGGAAGAAACATCAAGATAATGATTGACTAGCAGATTTGATGGAGCAATTTGCAGCAACAAAGATCAGAAGCAGTTAATTTCAAGACTCACTTGAAACAGCACAGAATCAGGCCATCCAATTGCAGGAAGCTATCAGGTTCCGCTGACCACGCAGGCTCAGTCCACTGGGCGAGTACCTTATGTGGTGATCACTGTCCATAGATGTGGAGTACCGGTAGGGCATGAGGTGTAGGAGACCAAAGCAGGGTGGAGGAGGTGTTTAAGGAAGTGCTGGTAACGCCGGAGAAGAGGGTGAGTGCCAGGGTGGGTGAAGGATGAGTGCTGGGGAATAGTCATGAGTCCTGGGGATACCAGAGGGCAGAACAAGCGAGCGCTAGTGCATGAGCGAGTCCCAGGGTTCAAGGAGATGATGAGCATGGGAAATTGGTGAGTCCCAGGGAAATGGAAGCGTGGAGATTAAGTGAGTCAAAAGGAGAAAGGGTCAAGATAAGATAAGGAGAAAGAAAACAGAACAAGTCAAGATTGGGGACCAGAGACAGAAGAGATGAGAGAACTTAGAATTAATAGAGAGACAAGGAGCAAAGCAGAGTAAAATTAGAGTAAGAGACAAATAGAGATGACGAAAGGAGAAGATATGAGGTGAATACGACAAGAAACAAAGCAAAGTGAAAATAACAAGATCAGAACACATGAGAATACAAAACAGAGTCGAACACAACAGAACAAGATGGGAGTTACAGTAATATCAAGACTAGAGTACTACTTACTACTCTACAACTTATATACTATGCAGTAAGTAGGCCCTGGGGCTCAGGCTCAGGTTCCAGTGGTGAGTTGCAGCACCGGGGCTTGGAGTGAGACCCAAGAATTGTGTGGAACGGTGGTGGGGGGTTGAGACATGTCACATGGTGCGGAGGTCTTGTGCTGGGAGTGCAGAGATATACAGCGACTAGGTGATGAGGAGAGAAGCGGGAGCGGAGTGTGGCGTGTGGAGGTTGAGTCAGCAGTGATGTGTGATTATAATGCATGATGAGGGTCTTGGCATGGGCTGGAAATGTTGGGTGTTGCCAATGCCGGTGCTGATGTGGCGGTTCTGAGTAGTGTGATAGCTGAGGTCAGCACTGATGTGGTGGTCATGGCGGTGATGGCTGAGGGGATGCCAGAAGTGGTGGTGGCTGGTGGCAGTGATGGGTGGTGATGGCCAGGGGCTGCTGAGGAGGTTGGCTGAGTAGCGGTCCAGGCCCAGGATGGTTATGGGAGTTATTTTGGGGAGGATTGGAGTTCCAGGGCCGGGGCTGAGTCTCAGGGTTGGGGCTAAGTCTCAGAGGTTGGTAGCAGGTCGTGACAGAAGCTGACATTGTCACCTTCCTTTCTGCTGGTCAAATTTATCAACCAGCGTCATCGACTTGCTTAACATCAGGTCAACAATCACTAACACATTATCAACCAGCATCATTGACTCGCTTGACACCAGGTCAACAATCACTAACACATATGGAGGAGATAGACATGCGACTCCAAGGCCTCATTTAAGACATTGAAGACCTTGCAACTCAATCACCAGAGCATAACACTGACAGGGCCCTCAGTGACCTTGATTTTATATTGCAACACATTTACAATGAAAATGACAAACTCAACCTTATTCAACATGGTTGCAATGATGATCAAGCATTATTGAAGGTCTACAGCGACTTAGAGAATAAAATACAGGGAGTTTTACAAAAGCTTGGTCGTGCTAAAGCTTTTTAGAACAAAGTAGAAAAGAAATCTCAAGTTGTCAATGGTTATAGAGTCCAGTATGACACAAGTGAATCTACATTGCAAGCTATCACTCTCAACGTTCTCAATCAAGCTTCTAGCCAACCACTTTTGTGATAACCTCTGACAAGTCAAGCCTTTGGTGCAATTATTGATTTTTATGGTTGTTTGCTGCAGTATCATTCTGAATCTCCCTTGAAGAGGCTGCTCTTGGCTGTTTGATATCACTCAGCTTATTATTCAGACTACTGTTATTAAGGCAATTTATCTTGTAAATGACCTTGCCACATCTGTGTTCCATGTTGGACCCTTCCTCAAAAATATCAAAAGTATCCCCTATTTCCAGGCCATACTCAGCAGATTTCCACATTATATTTGAGCTGCCACAGCTCAGTTCAATCTTGAGAGCAAGAAAACAATCTATGCCACTTGTCTCAAATACCATGAACTTTATGCGCCTACAATTCACAATGGTATACCTGTGTATTCTGAAACTTGCAGGCATAAGGCTGGTGGGTGCTCTACTTGTAACAGAATTCTTGTTCATCAAAAGAAGATTGATGGACAAACAATCTGCATTCCAATTAAGCCTTATATTGTATATGACTTTAAGGACTGGTTCATCGGGCTTCTCTTCTGTTGTGGAGTTGAAGATTTGATGTATTGTGCTCAAGAACAGATGAAAAATGAATCACCTGATGGACTTGATGATATTTTCCAAGGTTCAGTCATCTGTAATTTCAAAGGCCCCGATGGAACAACCCACTTCAGCATTTCAGGTGGAAAGGATGCTGGTCAATATGTCTTTACTTTAAGTAAGGATTTTTTCAATCCTCTGGGCAACAAAGCAGCAGGGAAGAAGATATTTATTGGTGCAGTCACAGTTTTTTGTCTCAATCTACCAATCAAAATGTGTAATAAACCAGAAAACATCTTTCTTGCTGGGATAATATTGGAAGAACCATCAAAATCTCAGATTAATCTATATTTATGACCATTGATCAATGCATTTCTTGAACTTTGGAATGGGGTCTTCTTCACATATACCACAAATTATGAACTTGGACATCCTGTTCTGGCTGCTCTCATCACAGTGATTTGTGATCTTCTTGCTGCCCAAAAAAATAGTGGCTTTGCATCTCATAGTCATTGCTATTTTTGCTCAATTTGCTGATGTACCAGGTTTCATTATATATACAATGATGTCAATGTTGAATCTTGGATTTGTCAGACAAATGAGGAATGCCACAGACATGCAGAGAAATGGAAATCAGCACTGTCAAATGCAGCTGCACAAAGGTTCTTCGATACATCTGGCATCCGGTGGTCTGAGCTTCTTTGCCTTCCATATTATGAGCCAGCAAATTTTCTTGTCATTGATCCAATGCATAACTTATTCCTTGGATTGATCAAGGAACATTTTCAAGGAGTTTTAGGTTACAATCCTTCTGGCCGACCTTATTATGATTTAAACTCTGGCAAGGAACTGTTTCACATTGATCTTCCTGAATCACCCTACAATCCCCTTCCGACAACTTTTGAAGAGCAGTCAAGCGTTTGGAAAATCATTGCATGGTTACAAACACCTTTTGACTTTGATCAGAGTGATCATGTTGCCATGAAACAAACTGTCAAGCGATGGAGTAATGTCCACCTAGCCTCATTGATCTATGTTGCAAAGGGTCTTGGATGTGTTTCAATGACAGTTGATACTAAAGGCAAGGATACAGCTTTACCACTTCCAGTCAGATCACTTAAAAAGTGCATATTGCAGAACAGCTATTTGACTGAGTAAGCATAGCTTGTCTGACATTGTACATACTAACTTTTATTGTGTCTAGCACTTAAAACAAAGCCAAACTATTGAAGATACTGCAAGAAGTGACTGTAATGACAACAATCTTCCTCCCCTTCAACATGGGACTGTTTTTACGACTAAGGAGATGGAAGTGTTGTGGAAAGACATAGAAAACTTAGTAAAGCCATCTTGGATCCAGTCACCCCCTTTAGCACTTGGAACTCCATCATGTGGTAAACTCAAATCGGATCAGTAGCACATTGTGAGTTCATTATATCTTCCAGTCACTCTAATTTGCCTATGGAGTGATCCTGGTTCAAGCTCAGAAGGTACTAGGCTGTGATGTCAGAAGGAACTTCTCCAGCTCATGATGCACTTCTTTTTTGCCATTGTCATTGCATCCTCACAAGTCACATCACGTCAACATGCTAATGCTCATATGTTTCATACTCTTGAGTATTGAAAACAGTTGAAACATTGTTTCTGGACTATCAATCTCATCCCAATCATCACATTGCTCTCCATCTGCCAGAATACCTCCTTATGTATGGCCCTGTACATTGCTGGTAGACCTATCCATATGAGCGAGTAATTGGCATCCTACAATGCTTTTCAACCAACTATAAATATTCATGTCTTTCTTTGAGAGCTAACTTTGCTCCATGATACATTAGGTGAGTATGAAGAAACTATATCGCAATTATGGCACCATTTGGCAAACATTCATGGACTCTTTGCAAAAGTGACTTGTCCTCAATCAATTCTGACATGCTATGACATGTTTGTGTCACTCATGCCTTCACACATCTGTAGTCCTTTGAATTATCAAGATACCAACCAGACTTTCAACAGCAAAAATAGTCTGGATGAAAACTCACATTCCAGCCTTAAATGAAAATATGAATCTCTTTTCAGCCCTTTGCAATCAGCAGTCAAGAAGGCCCTTGGTCTAGGTGTCATCATCCCATCTTGTGCCATATTCTTAAGCTATGCAACGTTTAATAATCAATCATTCACTTCATTGAGACATCACAGGGGAAATAGCGGCATACATATATCATATCAACTTCAAAATTCCATTCTGCATCGACAGTAATGTCAAGTTCAACAAATCCTCCAATATCAGCCTTCAAGGGAAATAGCTCATAGGGTAATCATTCCTAAATTGGTTACTGTCCAACATGATCCTTATTTGGAATTCTCTCATCTCCAAGCAAAACTCTGAGGAATTGAATTAGAGCCGCAGACTGAAGTTTGCCACCTTGAAGATGTTGAAACCCATTTTGCACAGCATCAGATCTCTTGGGAAGGAAAAAATGCAACTGTTGTAGTATCATTGTCTTGGGTTAGTGCATCATTACTAAACTTCTACTGGAATCTACATACAACTAGAAACTGTTGTTATAAGCAAGCTTTACATTGATGTTGATCCTACAGTGTAGGTGATAATGGTCAGACACTGGACAGGGTTTTCATTAATAAGTTGGATTGTCAATAGATTGATTTGTTCATAACAATACTCTGTAAACACTACAGGTAAGATAGAGACTCACAATAAAGGAAGTGAGAGTTAGCATGAGTGCCATAAAGTAAAATTCACTAAATCTACATTGGGTGGAGTGTCACTTAATCAACTTGGAAATATGACTCTTTTGAACAACTCACCCTTGTTCATGCTCTATTCCTTCTATTTCATCAACCCTACACCTACATTATTATAAAGCTGAAGCCACCACACAACATTAACTCTGCTTTAGTCAAAATCTAACAATGGAGTTGGTTGCAGGCTCTTGAAAGCAGCTATGAAGAAGTGTGTCAATTTGAAGTGCATCTTGCAAGAAGAATACCAGCAGCAAATTGCAGAGTACATGAGGGCTTAGGGAGATTTAAAGATCAAGATTCAAGATTCAAAGGAAATTTGAGCCAGAGTGAGTCTGCATAAAACTGAGTTATGATTGGTAATTGATATTGACTCTGGGAACAATAGAAATCTCTAGAATGTGAATGACATCATCAACAGGAACTTGAGGAACAACTTCAGTTGCAACACTAGGATCTCTCAGTACAAACAGCAGCTGAGATTCAGCAACAGATGGACAATTGCAATCGTGATTACAAGCAATCTCTTCAGGCTCACATTAGTTGCATGGATGAGGAATGTGAGTGTGAAACTTCTGAGTCCAACAGGATTTGTGAAGAAATGCAGAACAGAATTTGAGAACTTGAGCAAGCTCAAGCCCAAGTAGGCCAGTGTAGTGTTTTTGTCAAGAATAAATGTTGATCTGGTTTGATAGGAAGCAACCTTGATCAAACAAGCTCACATGTCTCATGAGTGTTAGGCTACTGCCAGTACTTCGCAACGCGATACGGCAGTGGGTCTAGAATGTAAATATATTGTAATCGTAGTATGTGGTTTATAACAACACATACCTAGAATGTAAATGAATCAAACTAAGGAATAGAAATGTGTGTACCAACTACTGTATCTAAGGGTGGTCACGTGTGTAACATGACACTTGCCTCCTACTTGTAAGGTGAAGTAAGGAAGTAAGAGAGAAGAAAAGAAAAAAAAAGAAAGGTTCCTGCCCTGTGGTGCAACTACCCACGTTGTGTACCATGCTTCCTTCTGTGTGTCCTCTTGTTCTCCCTAAACTCCTGTATGGCTTCCAACGCGTGTGGCATATTGTACTCCTTCAGCCACTCGTCCTCGCACTCATCATACCCCTTCCATTGCACCAAAAATTCTGTCACTCCACCCCTCGTCCTCTGCTCTCTCAGGATTTGCTCTATTTCCACCTCATTCCCAGTTTCCAGTTGAATCGGTGGGGGCAGTTGCTGCTTACACTCAAGGATTGTGTCTTTGCATGCTGGAATCAGGCATGCAATGTGAAAGACATCATGGATTGCCCACCCGTCTGGTAAGTCCAAGCGGTATGCTGTTCTGGAAACCTTCTGGGAGATTCTGAAGGGACCAAAGTGCCGGTAATCCAGCTTGTTACTCGGCCTATCCAAGCGCAAGTCTGCCCGTTTGAGGTAAACGCGGTCACCTACAATGAAGTCCAGGGCCTTGTCCACCCACGCATTGTGGAACCTCTTCATCCTCTCTGCCGCCAACTCCAGTAAGCCCTTCAACCCCCCTCGCACCTCCCAGATTCGGTCCAACTGCTTGTCCGCCTTAGGTACAGACTGTGAATTTACCAGGTCAATTGAGAACATCGGATTGTAGGCATATTCCGCATAAAACAGAGACATCCCCATCGCTGTGCTGACCTGGTTGTTGAACGTGAACTCAGCAAACAGTAGCCAATCCATCCAGCCATCCTGATAATAGTTGACAAAAGCACGTAGGTAGATCTCCAACTCCTGGTTCGCCTGTTCAGTTTGCTCATCTGTCTGCGGATGGTGAGCCGTCGACAACACTTGCTTGATTCCCAGTCACTTCCACATCCTCTTCACATAGCATGCCACAAACTGTGGCCCCTTATCTGACACCACCTTCTTGAGTGTGCCATGCAGGCACTACACATGACACATTGCCGCCACATCATCTGTTGAGTGAGCGCCTAAGAAGTGTGCCCGCTTGGTAGACTTGTCACATACCACCTGGATTGCATCAAACCCTCATGACATTGGTAGCGGGCTAATGTAATCAGTCAAAATGTGCTGCCACAGGCCGTCTGGCACCTCCAGTGGCTGGAGGGGCCCATGTGGCTTCTGCCGCCTCAGCTTGATCCTCTGGCACATCTCGCAGCCCTCTACATAGCATTGCACAAAATCACCATTCGAGGCCAGTAATAGTTCCAAGCAACCAGCGCCAGTGTGTTGGCCTGATCAGGGTGTCCTGCCGGAACTGTACCAACCCATTGTCCACTGAGAATTCCTTCAGCCGTATCCTCACCAGCGCTGGGGCCGTGTTCAGTTGCCACAGCGCTGCGAGCCTTGAGTCTTTATGTGCCACCTTCTGTATCCTCTCCAAAATGTCTCCATCCGCCACAATCTGTTGCACCGCCACCATTCTCGCTGTCACCTTTGACCGTCCACACCTCTTCCCTGCCACCATCACCATGCGCTTTGCCACCCTGTCCCCTAGTAACACTATGTGCTCTCTGTTGTCCCGCTTCTCCCATGCCACATCATGGTCTGGCCTGTGTAATAGCCTATCTGGCCCCACACTGAGCCGACCTGGCCTGTGCTGAATCACAAAAACAAACCAATTCAGGAAGAGGCTCCATCATGCCTGTTGTCTGTTGATGTCAGGTTCTGCTGACCTCGGGGGCTCAGTCTACTGGGCGAATCCACCTTACGGCTATTCACCGTGTACAAACACAGAGCACCGGGAGTAGTGCGAGGCATAGGAGACCGAAGCGAGGCAGGGGAGGGTGCGTGGAAGAGTGCCGGGAGTGCCGGTGGGTGCTGCAAGTGCCGGGGAGGGGAAGGACGAGTGCCAGGGGGTTGGCACGAGTCCCGGGGGTGCAAGAGAGTGAGACAAGCGAGCGCCGGTGGGCGAGCAAGTCCTGGGGATCAAGAGAAAAGCAGACGAGGGGACTTAGCGAGTCCCGGGGATAGAAGCAGAGCTGGGGAAGTCAGATAACCAAAAGGGGAAAGAGTTGAGATAAGATAGCGGGAGATGGAAATGATTAAGTCGAAGAGAAGAGAGCTGGGAGCGAAGAGTCAAGAGAACTTAGAGTAGAAAAGAAAAGAGAGGACAATGAGAATGGATTAAGAGTACGAGACAAGTGGAGACGAGATAGAGAGTCGAAACGAGATGAGTACGAGAAAAGAAGCAAGTAAAGTAATGAAACCGGGGCACGCGAGAGACAAAAACAGAGACAAAACACGACAGACAAGACGGGGTTACGGTAATATCAAGACTAGAGTACCTACTTACTACTCTGCGCCTTATATACTATGTAGTACATATGGCCCGGGGGTCAGGCCCGGGTTCCAGCAGCGGGTCGCGGCGCCAGGGCTTGGGATGAGACCCGGGGGCTGCACGGGACGGGGCGAGGTTAAGACATGTCACGTGGCACGGAGGTCTCGCACTGGGAACGCAGAGACATGCGGTAGTGTGCGGTGAGAAGGGAGCGGGAGCGGGGCATAGCGTGTGGAGGTCGGCGGCAGTGATGCGCGATCATGATGCATGATGGGGGTCTCAGCACGGGCCGGGGTGACGGGTGGTGCCGGCGCTGGTGTGACGTGATAGCCAAGACCCAGCGCTGATGTGGCGGCCATGGCAGTGATGGCCGGGGGGTGCCGCGAGTGGTGGTGGCTGTGGTGTTGACAGGCAGTGATGGCCGGTGATGGCCGGGGGTTTGGCCGGGTAGTGGTCCAGGCCCGGGACGGTCGTGGGGGTGGTTTTGGGAGGGTTGGAGTCCCGGGAGTTGGTAGCGGGTCGTGACAGTTGAGGTTTTGAGCCGTCATGAAATCTGCGATAGCACCGCCCCCAACACAAAATCTGATGCATCTGTCTCCACTCGGAACACCGCTTCCATGTTCAGCATCACCAAGACAGGTACTCCCACAAACGCCCCATGAACGCACCCTCCTCTTTATCACCCCACCTCCACGCCATGTCTTTCCCTTTCAAACGCTCAAGCAGCCGCACAATTGTCATGTAATCCTCTATAAACTGCCGATAGAAGTTGCAAAAGCCCAAAAACTGGTTCACCTGCTGCACATTGCGAGGGGTGGACCAGCCTGTAATGCCCATGATCTTGACCAGGTCCATGCCAATGTGCCCCGGTGTGATCTTCAGGCCCAAGTAGTCAACCTCGCTGGTGCGGAACTTACATTTCTCCAGCTTCAAGAACAGATTGGCCTCCTGGAGCCACTGCAGGACCTCCCGTACATGTGCATCGTGCTGTGCTGGGTCCTCCAAGAAAATGATGATGTCGTTCAGGTAGAGCGCAATGTAGACGTCAACCAGGTCATGAAACAGGTTGTTTACCATCTGCTGGAAGGCTGCCAGCGCATTGCACAAGCCAAACTGCATGACCAGAAACTCAAACTGGCCATACCATGTCCAAAACAATGTCTTCTACTTGTCCCCCTTCCAGATCTGCACATTGTAATACCCCCAGCGCATGTCCAGCGTTGTAAATACCTTTGCCGCCTTCAACTGATCCAAGAGTTTGTTTGTGAGGGGAATTGGGTATGCATCTGGCTTCGTAACCGCGTTCAACGCTCAAAAGTTGACCACAAGGTGCAGTGACCTGTCTTTCTTTTTTACAAAGAAAATTGGTGTGCCACATGGAGCCTTTGAGGGCCAGATGTAACCCTTCTTTAGGTTCTTGTCGACAAAGTCCCGCAGCGCATGAAGTTCTGCCAGGGCCAGCTGATATAGCCTCCCAGGCAGTGGCACCGTTGCACCGTCCACCAAGTCAATACCCAGGTTGTGCGGCTGGTGTCGTGGCAGCCATTCTGAACACCCCTTGTCAAAGATGTCGAGAAACTCGTGGTAGACTCCTGGCACCATCTCCTCCATGGTCTTTTCTCTACCCCCTTCCTTCCTTGCACTCGCCTCCACCAACGTCTGCGACATGCTCCTCATCACTGCCACCCTGTCTTTGTCCAGGAGCAACAGCGGCCCTGCCTGTCCTTGTGCCAACTGCATGTCCCACTGCTGCTCCAAAAACACACCCCCATCCCTGCTTGGACTTGGTGTGCTCTCCACCACCGCCAACGCCCCCTCAATGCATGCCCTGGCTGCTCGTGCCACTTCTTGTACTTGTGCATGCCAGTTCCGTGTTTGTCTTGTCCAGGCCAACTTCAGCTTGTGGAAGCGCTCCACCATTGCCGTTGGTGTTGGCCATGAGGCCACATCGGGAGGGCATGTGGACTTTCACACAAAAGCGCTTACTGTCGGTCCCGGCATTGGCAGATCCGGGTCTACGCTGGCCAGCCCACCCAAACAGGTTGTGCGACAATATGTTGACTTGAACTGAATTGTGGAGTGTTTCCAGTCAATGGATGGGTTGTGTCGCTGCAGCCAGTTAATACTGATGATCAAATTGTTGTCCCCAATATCCACCACGTTGAACACAAGTGTCTCCATGTGCTCTCCAAGGACCACCATCATGTGCACCTCATCTGTGATGAGGCCTGAGCAGACCTCCAAATTGTCCACCATATGCAGCCTCATTGGTCTCTTCTTCCGCACAGTAGGCAAGCCAATCTCTTCAACAAAGTGGGGGTTGATGAAGCAGCAGCTTGCGCCAGAGTCCACCATTGCCTGAGTGTCGACAATGCACAGCGTCTCCATGCCTGGTGCGTGGACTCGCAGCGTCACAGGGAGCTCCAATGCCAAATACAGAGAGTGGGGGGAGCATGCGTGTATAACTGCCATGCACCGTGTGTGGCAGTGATGGAGAAACTTAGGTGTCGTGCTGTTTGAGCCATGTAACACAATCCCATTATCAGAGGTGAGTACATGACCCTGCATGGTTGCGCTCATCGCGTCATCCTGAGGCAACCCTACACAAAACCTGCTTCCGGCGCTCCACCTGCCTTCCCCACCTGCTCCATCTCCAGCACCTCACGCACCGCTGCCTTCAACGATGCCATGCACACCAGGCACTCCGCTATAAAATGCCCCGTTTTGCTGCACTTAAAACACTTCCTTGTCACACCTTTCTGCACCCTGTCCACGTCCATTGCGTCCAGATCCCTTGATGCCAGTGGAGGGGCTGAGCACGCTGTGGCTGTGGCCGAGCCAGCCACAGGTACCGTTGCAGCAGCCTTTGGGTGCGAACTGTGCCACTGGCCTTTCCACTGTGCCATGATGTTAGCAAGCTTGCTCTCGCAGCGCAGGAGGATGTTGTGTGCTTTTTCTGCCATGGCAAAGTCCATGTTAACGAGTGCCTCCATTGCCGCCGCACTAAGCCCTTTCCAAAATCAGTCCTTCACATACTCGCTGTTTGCATCACTGGGCCCAAGATGCCCCTTAAGCTCAAAGAACACCATGCAATACTCCATAATCGACTTCAAGCCCTGTTGGAGGACCCCGATGTGGTTCAACGCATCCTGCGCTGGGTCCCTCAGGCCAAAGGCCACCTTGAAGTCCGCAAGCCAGGCCATCCACACAAAACGTTGTGGGTTCAGGTCCAGATCTTCAGAGCCTGTTGTGATGACGTGGGACCACGTGAGGGCTGACACTGTCAGGTATGACTGCACCCACAGGATCTTTTGCCGATCTCATGAAGCCTCTCAAATTTGGCCGCAGCTTCCACCTGGCTGATGAACTGATCCGCAAGGTTCTTTGACACTCCATCATACTTTTCTGGCAGGTTGATGCTCAGCCTAGGGCCAGATCCGTGCTGTTCACGTTTCCAAGAAGTCATTTGTGCGTCCAGTGCCTCCAACTTGTCCAGCACTCCCACCAACCTGGCCTGAATCCACGCTGCGAGCTCGGTCTGAAGGGCTTGGAACATCATTTCTGTGACGCGCTCTTGTGGGGCTGGAGCGGCTGTTTCCTCGGGGGGGCCAGTTGTCAACATCTCAAAAAAAAGAAAATTTAGAGTTTGATTCAAACGTTAGACTACTGCCAGTACTTTGCAACGCGATACGGCAGTGGGTCTAGAATGTAAATATATTGTGATTGTAGTATGTGGTTTATAACAACACATACCTAGAATGTAAATGAATCAAACTAAGGAGTAGAAATGTGTGTACCAACTACTGTATCTAGGGGTGGTTGTCAGGTTCCGCTGACCATGGGGGCTCAGTCTACTGGGCAAACACCTTACGGCTAATCACCATGTACACAAACACAGAGCACTGGGAGGAGCGTGAGGTGTAGGAGACCAAAGTGGGGTGGGGGGTGGTGCATGGAAGAGTGCCGGTAGCGCCGGTAGGTGAGACGAGTGCTGAGGAGGGTGAAGGACAAGTGCTGGGGGTTGGTGCGAGTCCCGGAGGTGCAAGAGAGTGAGACGAGCGAGCACCGGTGAGCGAGCGAGTCCCGGGGACCAAGAGATAATCAGATGCGGGGACTTAGCAAGTCCCAGGGATGGAAACAGAACCGGGGAAGTTAGATGACCAAAAGGGGAAAGAGTCGAGATAAGATAACGGAGGATGGAAACGATTAAGTCGAAGAGAGGAGCCAGGAACGGAGAGTCAAGGGAACTTAGAGCAGAAAAGAGAAAGGAGAACAACGAGAATAGATTGGAAGTACGAGACGAGAGGAGACGAGGCAGATAGACGAAATGAGACGAGTACAACGAGAGAAAGAAGCAAGTAAAAGTAATAAGACCGGGATGCACGAGAAAACAAGACAGAGACAAAACACAACAGACAATGTGGGTTACGGTAATATCAAGACTAGAGTACCTACTTACTACTCTACGACTTATATACTATGCAGTACGTATGGCCCAGGGCTCAGGCCCGGGTTCCAGCAGTGGGTCGCGGCACCGGGGCTTGGAGTGAGACCCAGGGGCTGCGCAGAGCAAGATTAAGACATGTCGTGCGGCGCAGAGGTCTTGCACTGGAAGCGCAGAGACCTGCGGTGGTGGGGCAGTGAGGAGGGAGCGGGAGTGGGGCGTGGCATGCAGAGGTTGGCGGCAGTGATGCACGATCATGATGCATGATGGGAGTCTTGGCGCGGGCCAGGGGTGATGGGTGGTGCCGGCGCTAATGTGGCATGATAGCCGAGACCCGGCGCTGATGTAGCGGTCACAGCAGTGATGGCTGGGGGGTGCCGCGAGTGGCGGTGGCTGTGGTGGTGACGGGCGGTGATGGCCGGTGATGGCCGGGGATGCCGCAGGTGGCGGTGGCTAGTGGCGCTGATGGCCGGTGATGGCCGGTGATGGCCAGGGAGGTTGGCCGGGTAGTGGTCCGGGCCCGGGGCGGTCGTGGGGGTGGTTTTGGAAGGGTTGGAGTCCCAGGGCCGGGGCTGAGTCCCAGAGGTCAGTAGCGGGTTGTGACAGTGGTCACGTGTGTAACATGACAATGAGCAGTCTCTTCAAGCTCAGATTAATTGCATGGAGAGATCTCTGAGTCCACTAAGATTCAGAAAGAAATGGAGAATAGGATTTGAGAACTTGAGCAAGCTCAAACTTGAGTAGGCCCATGTATTTTGTGTTGAAAACAATTGTTGACCTTTGTTAAATAGGAAGAAAACTTGGCTGAAGAAGCTCGTGCATCTACTGAAGCAGCTTTCTGAACTGAGGCTACTTATGAATTCATCTTGAACCACAACACAGAGATTATTGCAGATCTTCAAGCACAGGTCCAGGCAAATACAATGTATTCTATACAGAGGCTTGTTTCTCACCATTTCAACAGCATCTTCAAAATGACAACTTGCGTCTTATATCAAACAGAGCCATGGAGGCAGGTCAAAAATGTGGCTCATATAGCAGGAATCTTGCTGAAGAAAATCACTCCTTTTCGATAGCGAGAGGCCAAATCCAACACCTGGTTTGGCATTTGTGCTCACCAGACAACATTTGGCATAGATGTGAGAGTGTAGAAACAATGGAACAAATCATATGTCAATATTCAATGTGGAGGAAGCAAATAGAAGGAGAAACAGGGTATGCATTGAAGAATGAATCAAGGCCTGGAAACATGGGACATCAATGATCAACATCAATCAGTGAGAGTGATGTCAAGGAGGGCGTGAGGACAATGGTCATCAGGTATACCAAGTCAAAAGGTATGTCCCTGCTGTCAGGTTTCACTGACCATGGGGGCTCAGTCCACTGAGCAAATACCTTATGTGGTGCACACAGTGTCTACAGATGCAGCATACTAGCAAGAGCGCAAGGCGTAGGAGACCAAAGCGGAGCCAGGGGTGTGAGTGAGAGATTGCCAATAATGCCAGGCTGGAGGGTAAGTGCCAGGAAGGGGTTAAGAACAAGTGCTGGGGGTAGGCACGAGTCCTAGGGGTGCAAGAGAAGGGAACAAGCAAGCGCCAGTGCACAAGGCAAGTCCTGGGGATTAACAAGTAGAGAGCTGGGGCAAGTGTGGGAACTTAGCGAATCTTGGGGATAGAAGCAGGAAATGCAGAGATCAAATGAGTCAAAAGGGAAAAGAGTCAAGATAAGATAAGAGAAGGGGAAGCAGAACGAGTTGAGACTTGAGGCAAGAGACAAAAAAGGAAAAGAGAACTTAGAGGTTGGAGGTGAGAGAGAGTAAAACAGAGATAGAATTAGAGTAAGAGATGAGTAGAGACAATGAGTAGGAGACGATATGAGGTGAGTACAATACGAAATGAAGCAGAGTTGGAAAATGGAGACCAGAATGCATGAGACTTTCACTGGCACAGCTGTGTGGATTAGTAATTAGCATGACCTCTGGTTTACCTGGCGTCCTCTCAAAAAGCTGAGGTTTGAACCCTGGACAAACACTTAGCATATTTTTCATCATTATTTTTTGATTTATTTTTACCTTACTTTCTTGATCCTGAGGTTTCACCAGCTTTGCCGCTGCACCCTGATAACCACCATCATTTCACGATGTTGACATCTTGGTGATTTCATACCTATTCTTTAGCATTTTGATATGACAGACAGCCTGACTGGTGCCGCTAGGCATCACTAAGGTCTGATGGACACTTTCCTATATAAAAGATTGTTGCCTATTATTTACTTACTAGTTTCCTGCATTGGTGACCCAAGGGTCACCAATGGTGACTTCACTTACAATTTACTATATATACTGTACTTATAGCCTGCAAATAACAAGTTACCTTCACCATCTAGCTCTTATGCTTCTTCAGGGCTCAATTTCACCTTTTTTAAAGCTTACTCTATGCCAGAGCACCATCGTAAGGTGCCTTGTCCTGCCACTGGGAGTATGCCAATGTCTTACTCTTCTATGTGTTTTGCAACTACAGCAGGCATCGCATGCTTGGCAACTACGCTAAGCACTACCTTACCACTCCCTTACCGCTGTCCTTGTTACGACCCACTACTGACCCCTGGGACTCAGCCCCGGCCCTGGGACTCCAACCCTCCCCAAAACAACTCCCACAACCACCCCAGGCCCAGACCACTACCTGGCCAACCCCCTTGGCAGCCTCCAGCCATCACCACCTGTCACTGCCACTCGTGGCATCCTCTTGGCCATCACCGCCATGACCGCCACATCAGCGCTGGCCTCGGCTATTACACTGCCTATAGCCGCCACATCAGCGCTGGCACTAGCAACACCCATCGCCCCTGGCCTGCGCTGAGACCCCCATCACGCATTACAATCATGCATCACTGCTGACCCGACCTCTGCATGCCACGCCTCGCTCCCACTCCCCTCCCCACCACCCTGCCACCATGTGTCTCTGCGTTCCCAGTGTGAGACCTCTGCACTGCGCAACATGTTTCAACTCCCACCCCACCCCACATGGCCCCCATGTCTCACCCCAAGCCCCAGTGCCACGACCTGCCACTGGAACCTGGGCTTGAGCCCTGGAGCCTACCTACTGCATAGTATATAAGTTGTAGAGTAGTAAGTAGTACTCTAGTCTTGATATTACCATAACTTCCGTATTGTTTTGTTGTGTTTCATCTCTGTCTCGTCTTCTCACGTGTTCCAGTCTCATTATTTCCACTTTGCTTCATTTCTTATTGTACTCGCCTCGTATCGTCTCCTTGCATTGTCTCTACTCACCTCTTACTCTAATTCCACTCTGCTTTGCTTCTTCTCTCTCTCTCAACTCTAAGTTCTCTTGTCTCTTCTGTCTCTGGTTTCCCATCTCAACTTGTTCTGTTCTCTTTCCCCTTATCTTATCTTGACCCTTTTCCCTTTCAGCTCACTTAATCCCCGCATCTCTGTTTCCATCCCTGGGACTCGCTAAGTCCCCGTGCCTGTCATCTCTTTGAACCCCAAGACTTGCTCGCACACCGGCACTCGCTTGTTCCACCCTCTTGTATCCCCGGGACTTGCACCTACCCCCTGGCACTCGTCCTCCACCCCCCCCCAGCACTTGCCCACTCATCTAGTGCTACTGGCACTCTCTAGCACACCTCTCCCACCCTGCTTCGGCCTCCTATGCCTCGTGCCCTACTAGTGCTCTGTGTCTGTGGACACGGTGATCACCATGTAAGGTATTTACCCAGTAGACTGAGCCCTTGTGGTCAGCGGAACCTGACAGTCCTCCACTAACTTGTCTTCTGGGACTCTGCCCGGCTCACTTCCACTAGCAAGCCCGATGCTATTCACCTTGTGACTGCCTATCCAGACACTACTTGGTACAATTTTGGGTGTCATCAGCAGGGCATGGTGTGTAGAGGTTGGGTTGGTGGTGATGCATGATCATGATGCATGATGGGGTCTTGGTATGGGCTGGGGGAGCACCAAATGTTGCCAGAGCCAGCACTGATGTGGTGGCTGCAGTTGGGGAGGCATTGGAGATAGCTGGGGCCAGTGCTAATGATGGCCAGGAGGATGCTGGTGGTAGCGGTGGCTGGTGGTGGTGATGGGTAGTGATGGCCAGGGATTGCCAAAGTGGTTGGTCGAGTAGCGGTCCATGCCTGGAACAGTTGTGGAGGTGGATTTGAGGGGGTTGGAGTCCCAGGGGTCGGTAGCAGGTCGTGACACATGCCTTCAACTCGTAGATGAAGACACTTAAGATATCAAAAAACAATGCATTGAGTGACCGTGCTGGACTGGGTATGAGGGGCTGGATAACTTTCAGGAGGAAGAAGTATTCTGAATTTGACAAGATGGCTGAAAACTTTGAGCATAGTGATGACATTATAGATTGCTTAATGTCCAACACTAAATACATAGTCTCTATAGTCAAAAAGTGTGAGGTTTTCAAAAAGGAATGGCAGCTAAGCAAGCCTGATGCCATCAAGTGTGGCATTGCAAAGACTGGGGGCGTGTCTAGAAAACAGGCAAAACTCCTTTGTATTGTCATTCACTCAATATATCAATGTGAGGTCCTGCAACACCAGAGCCTGTCTTCTCATTTCTTTGAGCATAATCTGGATAAGGCAGCATTTCACAGATAGGGCAAAAAGATGACTTCAAAAGACCTCTGACATCATAGGAGAGGCATGATTGGGTATACCATTGACCGCCATAGCATCAAGATATTGGTGCTGAGGCTGGAAATTGCATTACCTGCCTTGACAGAAGCTTTTCTCTAAGTCGGTATCCCACTCCTGCCCCTGCTTCTGGTACTTCAAAACATCTACAGCCCCAATTTCCTTAGTACAAGGTTCTGATCTCCTTAACTACTTAAGGAATTTGAGCATGCATGCTTATTTTAATAATAGAATATACAACCTGAAGATCAAGTATGTCATATGTATAGGCCTTTCAATGTACATCAAAGGTAGCTCCAATATAATTTATGTCTTGGTTGTTGATGATGCTCAAGACTGTATTAGGTGGTGTCAGGGTAGGCAGTCACAAGGCAAATAGTGTCAGGCTTGCTAGTTGAGGAGAGCCAGGCAGGGTTCCAAAAGATAAGTTAGCAGAGGACAGCGGTAAAGTAGTGGTAAGGGGGTGCTTAGCCTAGTTGCCAAGTGCTAGATGCCTGCTGTAGGTGAAAAGCACATAGAGAACTAGAACACTGGCATATTTTCAGCAGCAAAACAAAGTGCTGTGTGATGGTGCTTTAGCATAGAGTAAGCTTAAGATAGACAAAATTGAGCTCTGAAGCCCAAGTGTAAGAGATGGAAGGTGAAGGTAACTTGTTATTGGCAGAGTATAAGTACAGTATATATACTAAGTTGTAAGCAAAGTTGCCATTGGTGACCAAAGGTTGCCAAAGTGGCAAACTTGGTAAGTAAACAATAACCAACAATCTTTTATATAGAAAACTGTCCATCAGACCTTGGTGATGCCTAGCGGCGCTAATCAAGCTGTCTGTCATGTCAAAAATGTCAAAAAGTAGGTATGCAATCACCAAACTGTCAATGTCATAAAATGATGATGGTTGCTAGGGTGCAGCAGTAAGGTCAGTGAAACTTCAGAGTCAAGAAAGTAAGGTAAAATAGTCCAAAAAAAGCTAATAGCAAGATACAAAAAGTGCTTGTCCAGGGATTTGAACCCTGGCCCCCTTGGGCAGACACCAGGTAAACCAAAGGGTGTGCTGACCACTAGTCCACAAGCCTGTGCCAAAATTTATATCAGTATTCCTTTTGACACAAGCTGGGGCTTATCATCTCCCCAGAGCTGATAGCAATTATTTATTCCTGAGTAGAGATGGAGGGGCAGCAAGGGATCTGAAACGTTAGCGACTGGTGGCATATTGTCAACTGGAGCAGCGCTAGAAGGGGCTGAGGAGGTTTCTTGTGCAGGCAGAGCGGAGTCATTGGCAACAGTCACCATGGGTATGTAGCCTTTTAGTGGTTGCTTGAGCCTTGGAATCTCTACCCCATTGAACACCTGGTTCTCGAGAGTGTTTAACTCCATCTCAAAGGCTGCAATACAACTTTCCTTTGACAAGCCCCCCTTTTCACCAACACTATCCAAATGTAATACCTCATGAGTCAACTGCTGTTGGATGTGCTAGTCTGCATCGAGGTTGGTGTTACCGCTAAGAATACTAGTGGCAATGTTGCCAGGATTGCGCCTATGCCATTCATCAACTCTTTCTTGGTAGGACTTGAGCTCCAGATAGTTGGGGATGCTAGCGCCAGTAGAGAGGACTACTTTGCCATCTATGCTGCGCCTAACCCATCCCAAGTAGATGTACTGTTCCAGGATGTTGCATCGTCCTCTACTTATGGTGTGGCCTAATTTGCCACAAAAATGGCATAGACTGTTAGTGGCGTTAGAAGTGCAGAGAGTACTAAGCTGTGTGTTAATCATAGTCTCTATGTGTGTCATGGTGGAGGCAACAGCAGCGCTAACAGTAGCTTCCATATCTTCCTTTTTGATGTAACTGTTGGTAGTTGTCAGGTTCCACTAACCACAGGGGCTTAGTCCACTGGGCAAGAACCTTATGTAGTGATCATTGTGTCCACAGATGCAGAGTACCAGTGGGGCACGAGGTGTAGGAGACCAAAGTGGGGTGTGGGAGGTGTGTAGGGGAGTGCTGGTAATGCCAGAAGAGGGGGTGAGTGCCAGGGTGGGTGGAGGACAAGTGCTGGGGGGTTGTTGTGAGTCCTGGGGATACAGGAGGGTAGAACAAGCGAGCGCCGGTGTGCGAGCAAGTCCTGGGAATGGAAACGGAGGCATGGAGATTAAGTGAGCTGAAAGAGAAGAGGGTCGAGATAAGATAAGGGGAAAGGAAACAGAACAAGTCAAGATTGGGGACCGAAGATAGAAGAGATGAGAGGACTTAGGATTAACAGAGAGACGAGGAGCAAAGCAGAGTGTAATTAGAGTAAGAGACAAATAGAGATGATGAAAGGAGAAGATATGAGGTGAGTACAACAAAAAATGAAGCAAAATGAAAATAGAGAGACCAAAACGCGCAAGAATACAAGACAAACACAAACACAACAAACCAATACAGGAGTTACGGTAATATCAAGACTAGAGTACTACTTACTACTCTACAACTTATATATGCTGTGGTAGGTGAGCCCCAGGGCTCAGGCCCAGGTTCCAGCAGCAGGTCATGGCACCAGGGCTTAGGGTGAGACCCAGGGATTGTGCGGAACGGCAATGGGGGTTGAGACATGTTACACAGCATGGAGGTCTTGTACTGGAAAGGCAGAGACATGTGGTGGCAAGGTCAGGGGGAAGGAGAGTGGGAGTGAGTTGGAGGTGATGCGGGGTCATGATGCATGATGGGGGTCTTGGCGCAGACCAGGAGAGCATTGAGTGTTACCAGTGCCAGTGCTGATGTGGTGGTTGTGGGCAGTGTGATAGCCAAGGCCGGCGCTGATGTGGCAGTCACAGCAGTGATGGCTGAGGGGATGCCAAGGGTGGCAGTGGCTGGTGGCAGTGACGGGCAGTGATGGCCGAGGGTTGCCAAGGGGGTTGGCCGGGTAGCGCTCCAGGCCCAGGAGGGGCGTGGGGGTGGTTTTGGAAGGTTTGGAGTTCCAGGGCCAGGTCTAAGTCCTGGGGGTCAGTAGCAGTTGTGACAGTAGTGACCATGTTGTTAGCGACTTGGGACTGGTGATGACGCCCAAAATTGTACCTAGTGGTGTCTGGGTAAGCAGTCACAAGGTGTATAGCGTTGGGCTTGCTAATTGAGGTGAGCCAGGCAGGGTCCTAGAAACAGGTTAGTGGAGGACAGTGGTAGGGAAGTAGTGTAGAGAAGCTTAGCATAGTCGCCAAGGGTTGTATGCCTGCCGCAGTTGCAAGGCATAAGAATTCCTAGTACGCTGGCATAGGTCCAGTGGCAAGACAAAGAACACTATACAAAAGTGCGCTTGGCATAGAGTAGACTTATAATAAACTAAATTGAGCTCTGAAGCCCAAGCGTAAGAGGTGACAATGAAGGTAACTTGTTATTTTGCATGCTATAAGTACAGTATATATAGTAAAGTGTAGGCAAGGTCGCTGTTGGTGACCCTTGAGGCGCTAACATGGGGAACTAATAAGTAAACAGTAGACCACAATCTTTTATATAGGAAAATGTCCATCAGCTCTTAGTGATGCCTAACAGCGTCAGTCAAGCTGTCTGCCATATCAAAAATGCCAAAAAGTAAGTATGGAATCGCCCAAATGTCAATATAGTGGAATGATGGCAGTTACTAGGAAACAGCGGCAACGCCAGCAAAACCTTGGGGTCAAGAAAATAAATCAGAAAATAAAGTAAATAAATCGAAAATACTGGTGAAAAATACACTAAGGGTGGGCCAAGGGTTCGAACCTCAGCTTTTGAAGGGAGTGGCCAGTAATCCATAGGGCACGCTAACCACTAATCCATGCAGTTGTGCCAGGGAAATCATTAGTACGCCTCTTGATACAACCTGGGTCTTATCACTGGGTTGAGTACAGCAAAATTCCCTTGGCATGAGGAATGCCTAGACTCATCTCAGTACCCTTAGAGTGCCAATTACCTGCCTCATAAACATCTTTAACATCATAAAAGTCTTCAGGGTGATGGGTCAGCTTGAGGATTTCAAGGCGCCTAGCAATCTTTGCCCATAGTGAAGTCAGAATACCTTGTTGAAATAAGCATCGTTCTTCATTAGCGTGTATCTTGCCATGCTGGAGGAGCCAACAAGAGATTTTCTGGAATTCACAGTAATATGTCGAAAAAGTGCCAAGAGTATACATGCTAAGGTCAAAATTGTCCTGGACCAGCTGGTGGAGCTCGTTTACCATGTAGCGTGTAGATTCCTTTATGCCAGGGTACAAGTGGATCATGGCTTCCTTTCAATTTTTGTAGGATATCATGGTAGGTGCTTGGTCGCCAACTGGAGCAGTGGTGGCAGAGAACTCAGGAAGGCCAGTCCAAGTCTCTGCTGTGTTGTACGTAACATATCTTGCCATGTATTCTTTCATTTGGGTATGATTGGTTATTCTGCAGTCCCTGAAGAGATATTCCAGCTCCTTAGAGTATTGCATCAATTCTCTGGGCTTTGATTTGTCCCACTTTGGCACAGAGAAGTGGTTATGGGGTGGCATGCATTGTGCTGTGGGTTCCATGGGAGTCAGTAAGGGCAGTTGTATCATTGGTGTAGTGGATAGGATTGTTGGTGTGTCTTTAGCGAATGGGGAAGAAATGCAAGAGTTGAATGGCTGGGAGAGCAGGGTAAGTGATGATGGTGGGGTGTATGACTGTATGTTGGCAAGTGGCAAGTAGAGAGGATTTTCAGGGCTAACTGTGAAATCTATAGAGCATGAGAAGAGATCTTCAATGTCATCTGCGGTAAGGTCTGCGTGAGCTTGATGGAGTTCTTCAAGAAGAGTCATAGGCAGTAAAGCTCCTGGAACTGTGGGATAGATGGTGCTAAGTGGAAAAGGATGATGGCGCCTTCTGATTGTTGTGCAAGGCAGCGCTGCCTCTGGAAGCATGTCTCTGGCAGAATTCCGCCCTAGCCCCTTGTGGTGGGCTCCAAGTTGATGACGCCCAAAATTGTACCAAGTGATGTCTGGGTAGGCAATCACAAGGCTAATAGTGTCAGGCTCACTAGTGGAGGTGAGCCAGGCAGGGTCCCAGAAGACAAGTTAGCGGAAGGCAGTGGTAAAGGAATGGTAAGATAATGCTTAGCATAAATGCCAAGCGCTAGATGCCTGCCATAGGTGCAAAGCACATAGAGGACTAAGACACTGGCAAACTTCCAGCGGCAAAACAAAGCACTATACAATGGTGCTCTGGCATGGAGTAGACTTTCAAAAGAGACAAAATTGAGCTCTGAAGCCTGAGCATAAGAGGTAAAGAGTGAAGGTAACTTGTTATTTGCAGAATATAAGTACAGTATATATAGTAAATTGTAAGCAAAGTCGCTATTGGCAACCCAAGGGTTGCCAAAGTGGTGAACTAGGTAAGTAAATAATAGCCAACAATCTTTGATATAGAAAAATGTCCATCAGATCTTAGCAATGCCTAGCAGCACCAATCAAGCTGTCTATCGTGTCAAGATGCCAAAAAGTAGGTATGAAATCACCAAAATGTCAGCGTCATGAAATGATGGTGGTTACCAGGGTGCAGCGGCAAGGCCGGTGAAACCTCAGGGTCAAGAAAGTAAGGTAAAATAAATTGAAAAATAATGATGAAAAATACGCTAAGTGTTTGTCCCAGGATTCAAACCCTTAGCCTTTTGGAAGGACACTAGGTAAACCAGAGGTTATGCTAACCACTAGTCCACATGGCTGTGCCAGTCAAAACATCAGTACATCTTGTGATACAACCTGGGTCTTATCACTGGCGCTCAGCTTCCTCTTTCCCCTTGCACCCCCAGGACTCATGCTCACCCCGGCACTCATCTTCCAACCCCCCTCCTCATCCCTGGCACTCACACTCTTGCCTTGGCATGACCAGTGATCACTTGCTCAACCACTGCTTGCATCCCTGGTCCTGCCCTGGTCTCACATGCCCTGTGCTCTCGACAGTACCACTGCATTTGTGGACATCATGTGTGCCATGTAAGGATCCACCCAGTGGACTGAGCCCCTGAAGAACCTGACATAGACAGTGATGGCTAAAGGCTGCTGGGGTGGTTGGTTGGGTAGCAGTCCAGGCCTGGGATGTTGTGGAGGCTGGTTTGGGGAGGTGGGAGCCCCAGGGCCAGGGCTGAGTACTGGAGGTTGGTAGCAGGTTTCAACAGAACCTGTTGTGCTCATAGACATTGCATTTGCCATGTAAGGATTTGCCCAGTGGTCTGAGCCCCTGTAGTCAGCAGAACCTGACAGTTCTTTGTTATTCTACAAGTAATACTCGGCCTAGAAATATCTAATAGATACCAAATGCAAATCTGGTTCAAATTTGCAGTTGCGATAGAAATAAATGCTTAATCTTGCTGCAGGAAATGTACAGAACTCTTTCTTTGTTTCTGTCTGAAAATCAGATTGAAATTGTGTTTGAATTTTGAGAAACTAATTATCAAGTGTATAAAACAGGCCCTGTGAGCCTGCATCAATTTTTGATTTTTTTCAAAACTTTGAATCTTGTCCCAGGTATGACACCAGAGCCGTTTTTAATGCAACCTTTTCATTTTTATTTTAGATAGCTTACTTGGCTGTGTATACCCACCATTTACTGCCCGTCTCAATCAATGTTACACATTTGGGATTGATTGAGTAGTAAACAGCACTACATCAGGTAGATAAACAGTCCAATGATCGATGAATGGAAAATAGACTGTGCAGTCAACTAGAAACCGTTTCAATGTCGTCTTCCCACACAAGGTCAGGTTTGGGAAGGGACTTGAGGGGCTGCCTGGGCGTCAATATTCCTTTCACGGCAATGCCAAGGTTTCTCTGAAGTTCATCTGGGGCGGGGAACGGAAGCGCTTTGAGTACTTGGACCGTTTCTCTGACTGTTCTTCGAAGTTCTGCTATATCGTAGCGACGATGAAGATCAGACGCCGGTTCTAACGTCTTTTGCAGACGCGTTAGAGATTTGGTTAATTTCCTGGTGAGAAGTGTTAAATAACGTATCGATCAGGGGGACGACATACACTTGTTCGTTCATACGGTTCGTAAGGCCATCCAAATTCTCGTAATGATCCTCAAGGAGGCGCTTCTTGAGGTGCTTCTTTTGAGAAGAAGTAGTAGAGAGGGCGACATCCAAACAGACCAAGAGATGAGGAAGGGGCCAGAGAAAGATAAACCGATAGCGTCGATTATTGTCCCAAGACATTTTGTGAGATACCCCCCAACAGGCGGAGATCATCTTCGTTATGCTTGGAATACGTCTCACTTTGGTGCCGCGGCCACGCTGGAGACGGCTTCGTCTATACAAATTTAGGATCGTTAATGCTGCATGCTTTTCCTCGTCGGAAGGAGGCTGGGCTTGAGGTAGGTCGGCAGCAATGATCGCAGGTGAAGAAGGCTCGTCGCCAAAATTATCACCCAACTCTGCTGCTTCATCAGGGTCCCGCATTCCGTCTAGTTCATCGGGCTCGACCACATTGACGCTATGTTCAGTCAGGTCTTCTGCCTGGCCGTCGTTACAAGCCTTCTGCTGTTGTTGCTGGATATCGGAATCGGCACTCACCGTTTCTAATAAAGAGGGCGGTGAAGCTCCTAGCAGCTGGAACAGGTCGTCGTCTGCCCGGAAGGGAATGATGCGCACTCCATGGACCGGTCGTGCTGGGCCAGCCTCCCGCCCCAGATCGTGAAGTTGGATCAGTTCATCGACGAGCGATCCTTGCGGCATGTTGCGGAGAGCGCGGACTAGATCTGTCCATCCTCGAGCAAAGACGTATCTTCCAGTCTCGATATCAGTCTTCAGGAGACACAGATGAGGAAGAGCGTCTTACTGTCGATAGAGCTGGATGAAAGTCCGGTCACGACGGTAAATCGATGTCACTGCCCTATGAATGTTCAATCTCAAAGAATATCCAGGGCCGGGAATGTTGTAACCGACTAATTCAAACGAATTGTGAGATCCCAAAAATTAAATCACAGGACTTCGGAGACATACGAAGGCATATTGCTCGGCAACTTCAATTGATACAGTAATTAGACATAACATGCTAACAAGTAGGAGCCCTACTCACATGCGCGTAATGAACACTCCGCGAGTGCCTGAGCTTCGAATGGCTGCAATGTTGGAACTGCCGAACAACAGGTATTCTAAATGTGTCAAGGTCACATTACAGACCTGACCGATATTTAGAATATACTAACCCGCGCCTGTACCACTGTAAATAGTCTCCAGTAATGTCGCAATACGAGGCATAAGGTAGGAAAAAGGCGGACGAGGTTTTACTTGTGGACCTTGGCGATTCAGATAGTGCAGAAGCCAACTCCGTGGGAGCGTTGTTCCATGCAAACTACCCTTTCGATACTTGGTAGATGATATGACGCAGGCCGTGCAAAGATGCTCAATCAGAGTGCAAATGTCATCGACGTTCATAGGAAGCCCGCGGTCGATGATATGACTATTGGAGATACTCAATATGTACATGAAAAAATTGTAAAAGCACTGACCAAAGAAACAAAAATCCAGCACATATGCTCGACTCTTTACTCCCATCTATAGACGCCAAAAGTTCACCCAACATGCATGCGTTTGGAGCCCTTATGTAAGGCGGAATAGCGAAAACCGGAAGTAAATAAGGAGAACTATGCAGATATCTGAGAGCATCGCGCGGGTCGAATGTCAATGCCAGGTTCGAGATGCGAAACATATTGGTCAAAAAATGAACTTCGGGATAGACATCGAGCGAGTAGGCGACCTCACGAAGCCACTCTTTAACGACTTGGATACCCTTCTTGAACTCGGGGATCTCTGCCGGATCGAGCATCGTTTGCGTTCCAAGGTAAAAGAATGTGGGATTGAAAGACTCATAAAGTTGACTGAGGCAGATCCTGCATGTTTTTTAGTAAAGAGAAATGAAAACCTTTAAGAACTTACCGTTTCTTTTTATTCATCTTATTCATTTCTTCAGCTGGATTCACACCCAGGGAATAGAAGGTATTAAGTATCAATACCTGTTGTAAATTGAGTCGGACGCGCATATTATACCACTTCTTTGACACATAAGTTGAAAGGATATGCTCTTGAGGACATGATATCCGATTACAGTATCCAAAGGCGTTAAAATTAAGGCAAGGGAAAAACTGTGCAGCATGTTTGCATTTATCGATCTGCTGTGAAATCAGTGTCCTGATTTCATCTCGAAGGGCCTGACTCAGAATTCGACTGAGGTCCTGACCAAAGATCGGGAGCCCTTCAGGAGGAACTTCCTGCCCCCTAGTATGGTCAAGGAACGTTCCAGGGGAAATGGAAAAATTGTCAGAAGCAACGTGATGAATACCGAAGAGAGAGAGTATTCGACCAGAGAGGACCTCCGCACGAGCCTGGTAGAGTTGGGCAGTAAGCTCATACAGCAGCCTGATATAGTCAAGAAAAAGATGCAAAATCTCTGCCAGCTCCTCAGAATTCAGTGCCGTAATCTGCGGAAAGATTCTGAAGCAGTGGTATAGACAAAGCGTAGCGGCAGGTTTATTGTTTGTTCCAAGAAAGACACGAGCTAATTTGGCAAGATTGACTTTGTCATGTGCAACGATAGCTTTAAACATAGATACCTGGACAAAATTAGTCAGAAAATGTCAATGGAAAAGTAAACC
>JAGGAQ010000166.1:0-35587 GCA_017657225.1 Termitomyces sp. T69sscA | reverse complement strand
GGCACTCGTCTCACCCACCGGCACTCCCGGCGCTCCTCTACGCACCTTCCCCCGCCCCGCTTCGGTCTCCTACGCCTTGCGCTACTCCCGGTGCTCTGTGTTCGTGCACGGTGAATTGACATAAGGTGGATTCGCCCAGTAGACTGAGCCCCCGAGGTCAGCGGAACCTGACAAGAGTAGTAAGGTGATGCTTAGCGTAATTGCCAAGCGTACAATGCCTGCCACAGTTGCAAGGCGCATAAGTGACTAGGACACTGGCGTACTCCCAGCGGCAAGACAAGAACACCGTACAAAGGTGCTCTTGGCATAGAGTAAACTTAAGAGAGGCAAAATTGAGCTTTGAAGCCCAAGCGTAAAAGGTAAATGGTGAAAGTAACTTGTTATTTGCAGGCCATAAGTACAGTATATATAGTAAAGTGTAAGCGAAGTTGCCATTGGCAACCCTTGAGTTGCCAACATGGAGAACCAGTAAGTAAATAGTGGGCAACAATCTTTTATATAGAGAAGTGTCCATCAGCCCTTAGCGATGCCTAGCGGCACTAGTCAAGCTGTCTGTTGTGTCAAAAATGCCAAAAAGTAGGTATGGAATCACCAAAATATCAACGTTGTGAAATGATGGTGGTTACCAGTGTGAGGCGGCAAAGCCAGTGAAACCTTGGGGTCACCTTGGGGTCAAGAAAATAAGGTAAAATAAATCAAAAAATAACAATGAAAAATATGTCAAGTGTATGTCTGGGTTTGAACCTCAGCTTTTTAAGGAGGCACCAGGTGTTTCATAGGGCACGCTAACCACTAATCCATATGGCTGTGCCAGTGAAATCATCAGTATGCCTTTTGATACAAACTGAGTCTTATCAATGTTCCAGAAGTGTTGGGAGCTTTACAGACTGGGCTGTCTTTGAAAAGGATTTTTGAGCAGAATTCTTCCCAATTGATCCTGCCAAGTTCACTGCACTAGCACTGCACAACAGAGAGCAGTATGGGCAGAGAAAGCAGATGTTGAACAAGTACATTAACTCCTTCCAGGCATTAGTCGAGCAAAGGGCCTACCCAGATAGTCTTCAACTATGTCTCACATTTTGGGATGGCCTGCACCCTGCCTTAATGGAGCGCATCGACAACCTTTCCAAGGTTTGCTTGAGCAAAACAATGAGCAGATTGCCTCTTGGTACAAGGTGGCTCAAGACCAATGGCAGCTTATAGAGATTTGGTGGAAACTATGCTGGATGCACTCCACTCACCACTCCACTCCAATGGTAAGTCTCTGGCATCTCGCTCCCTTGCACTCAGTGCCTGCTCCTGCTCTGGTCACTCTCACACCATGACCTCTATTTCCAGGCATCCCCATGGACATAGACTCTGCCCAGCAACATTGCTCTGCACTACTACTGTGTTGGTGATGCAAAAAGCCTGGGCACTTTGCACGGCACTGCCTGCTGGGCCTGAAAGTGTGCTACCTCTCTACTATGGAGCAAGAGGAGCTTCTCCTACAACTGCTAGCCACAAAGAATGCTGCCAGAGCCTCATCACTAGATGAGCCAGCATTAGAGTTGACCTCAGAGGAGAGTAGCACATGCACTCCCCTCCTGGGCCTGAAGGAGGATTTTTAGTCAAGCGATAAATGAAGTATACACCTCCGTTGCCATGTACTAATAGGTTCACATGTTGGTTATTGGAAGATGTGAATATACATTCTGATGCTAATTATTCTAAAATAGAAGAATCTCAAAGTCCCCTCTCAAACATACAAATGCCACCTCCAAATTCCAAGCCATCCTCCCCCATTCTGGTTAAGCCCTATTAATATGGTTTCCTGGCCTGAGAATGCTGATTGCCCTGGCAATATGTGGTAGCCTCCACTCTCTCTACAAACTTGCTGCACCTCAATGTAGAAATTGAGACTATGGACACACAATAGATCTATGGAGTCACAGCCCTTCTAGATAGCAGAGCAACAGGATTATTTTTAGACACAAAGTTTGTGAAATGTCATGGTCTAACCACACAGCTGCTCTTCAAGCCCATTTTAGTGTTCAAAATCAATAGAACACCCAATGAAGCTGGTGCCATCAGCTTTGTCTTGGACCTAGTCCTCCACTATCAGATTTAAACTGAATGCACAGTCTTTGCAGTTACCAGCCTAGACAAGCAAGATATGATCCTTGGCCTCACTTAGCTCTAGAAGCACAACTTAGAAGTAGACTGGGCTTGAAGCAAGGTAACAATGAGCCAATGTCCCTGGAGGTGTTCCACCTGCACAAATAAAGTCAAGAAAGAGCACCAGGCTAGAGCATGAGAGCGTGCGGCCATTTGAGCTTAGCATGCAAGTCACCTCTCCTTTGAAGACCTCAACCTCTTGGACCTCCTGCCCCTAGCATTCCTCCATAAAGAAGCCTTCTATAAAAACAACCAGAGCAGCGGTGGGGCCCTGGAAGAAGAGCTGGAAGGAGGGCCACATGACATCCATTACTTGAAGTTTCTAGATGAGGCAGTAGAAGTTGGGGACCAGATTTATGCAACCACCCTGTACCTGCCGCTACTCATCAAGGAGATCCAGATCAGTCAGACCGCCTCTCAGTGGTTGACCCAGGTATTTGCCACCAACTCTCTGCTCTGGGTGTTCTGTAATGTAATGCCCCAATACCTCCACAGCTTTGTTTCTAAGGTCTCCTTTGACTCACTCCTGGAGCACAAGCAGTGAGACCATGCCATTAAACTGATGCCAGACTCCAAATCCTCTAGCTGTAAGGTCTACCTGTTAGCATCTAGGGAACAGAGTGAGCTTGACACCTTCCTTCAGAAAAACCTGAACTCCAGTTGCATCCACCTTTCCAAATCACCAATGGCCTCTTTGGTCTTCTTTATCAAAAAGAAGAATGGCTTGCTCCAGCTAGTCCAAAACTACCAGGTTCTTAATGCCATGATGGTGAAGAATCACTACCTCCTTCTCCTCATCTTCAAGCTCATCGATAAACTCCAGGAGGTGTGGTACTTCACCAAACTGGATGTTTGGTAGGGTTATAACAATGTGCGCATTCAGAAAGGAGACAAGCAGAAGGCCACCTTCTGAACCAACCAGAGGCTGTTTGAACTGCTTGTCATGTTTTTTGGACTCACCAATAGCTCAGCCACCTTCCAAACAATGATGAATAACATCTTTTAAGACCTCATTGCAGATGATATAGTGTGCATATACCTTGAAAACATCCTCATCTACACCAAAAGCTTGAGGAGCACTGTTGAGTCAGACATGTTTGCATATTGTCTTGGAATGCCTCCACCAGCACCAGCTCTATCTCAAACTGGAGAAGTGCAAGTTTGAGCAGACTCAGATCAAGTATTTAGGGCTGATCATCTTGCACAGAGCCACAGAGATGTACCTAGTGAAGATGGCAGGTGTGGCGGAGTGGCTGGAGCCTAAGAACAAGAAAGAGGTGCAAGCCTTCCTAGAATTAAACAACTTCTACTGGGGTTCATCCAGGACTTCTCCCATCATGCATGCCCTCTATTTGACCTCACTGCAAAGGACACAGCCTGGAGCTGAAGGCCCCCAGAGCAGACTGCCTTTGATGCTCTCAAGCAAGCAGTCACCTCTGGACCAGTCCTCCTCTTCCCAGATAACAACTCTCTCTTCCAGGTGGAAGCAGACAACTCTGACTTTGCCACCAGAGCTGTCTTGTTGCAATAGTCTCAGGATAATGAGAAGTGGCATCTGGTGGCCTTCTACTCCAAGACCTTGAATGTGGTAGAGTGCAATTATAAGATCCATGACAAGGAAATGCTGACTATCATCTGAGCCTTTGAAAAATAGTAGCACCAGCATAAGTTCAAGGTTTGGACAAATCATAAGAACCTCAAGTACTTTCAAATAGCCAAGAAGCTCAGCTGCCAACAGGCCTGGTGGTCTCTGTGTTTAGCCAACTTTAACTTCTCATTGCACCACAAGCCTGGTCAGAGTATGGAAAAACCTGATGCACTGTCTTAAAGAGCAGACTATAGCATCAGAGGAGACAACAACAGCAGCATTGTGCTCCTTTGGCTAGAGTTATTCACTATCTTGGCCATGGAAAGCTTGGCTGTCTAGAGAGCAGAGGTTAATATCCTCTAGAACATCTAGCATGGAAACCAGAATGGCCACCATGAAGATGTTGTTGCTCAAGCAGCCATAGCTCTGAAGCCGAAACCTACTATGAGGGCTAAGTTGGTCCGCACAGATAAATATGATAAACTGCTTCCAGATGCCAAGTTCCAGTACAGCAACCATGTTTATGCAGCCACTCAGGTGTCACTCTCATATGGGCTTTGAGCCCTGGACCCAGCCTTTGTGGAAAAAAGCTGTGAACAAGTTTGTGGACCAGATGAGGTGGCACAGAAGGAGGCCAAGGCTGCTCTGGCAAAGGCAAAGAACAACATGGCTCAATACTACAACCGTAGAAAAACTTCACCCACAAGTATCAGCCCAGAGACCGAGTCTATCTGGATGCCTCCAACATCAACACCACTTGCCTATCAAAGAAGTTTTTGCACCGTCAGCTAGAACTCTTCATGGTGGAATGACAGATAGGCCTACTAACTTGCTGACTTCAGCTCTCAGCAGGAATGTGACAGCTTCACCCAGTATTTAATGTGGTCAAGCTAACACCAGCCCTAGAGGACCCTATCTTGGTGCAATGCCCAGCGCCTCCTTTACCCTTAATAGTAGTCAACAACAACAAGGAGTACAAGGTGGAGAAGATCCTAGACGGTCACCTATTCAGAAGGCAACTATAGTACAAAGTGAAGTGGAAAGGTTATGGGATCAAAGACATCTTCTAGAAACCCTAGAAGAACATACATGCGCCAAAACTTGTTAGAAAGTTCCACCAGAGATACTCAGATGCATCCTAGGCTGTCTGGGGAATCTATTCTATCTTATTAATGAACCAGGCAATCCAAAACTTCTTCTATCCTGCATGTCAAGACGCTGCACGCTAAAAGAGAAATGATGTCAGAGGATTTCCATTTAACTTCTATTTTCAGCACTTCACTATGCCCCAGCCCACCTTTTACTCCACTCTCTGGAACCCTTGAGGCTTGCTCTAGACCTTCAGGGCTTATTCTAGACTCCCAAAGATCTCCAAAGATCATTTTCTTTGTAAAAAACCTCCAAAACTTTCCACACTCCCTGTTCAAGCATTATCCAAGGTTAATGTTAGCTTTGGTCACCTGTACAGTTGTTCTCATGCCTCTGCTGCCTGCTGATGTGCCACATGAAGCAGCAGAGATTCTTGTCTTTGGATTTCCCTCTGCTAGGTGATTAGTTACTATTGTATTGTTGATTATTATGCCTAATATAACTTTGGATTTCCCTCTGCTAGTTGTGTGATTGAGCCACAACTCCTGGAGATCACCCTTACAAAAAGATGTCAGAGATAGCACTGATAACCAAGAGTGTGGCTGGTGTGTGTCTTAAAGCTGAGTGGATGCCAGTTGGAAGGTGAAGTTCTAGAGCTAAGACTCAGAACTAAAGGTAGGTGGGCAGGTCATAACACTTTGTCTTGGCTTAACCAACCTTTGCATTCCTTGCCAACAACCTCAGACTTATGTTTCTTCTAGCACTCATCCTCAGCAACCCACCCACTTGTGATTATCATTTTTGGAGCTCACTCTCAGCCTCAGTACTCATCCCTTGCTCACTTATAAACCTCAGTATTCACTCTTCACATTTGCTACTCTAGGATGTGATAGGCCTTCCTTGCATCTAGTCTTATTGCTTCTCTAATCTTTCTCTTTGATTTATCATGCTCAAAGCTTGTTCTGGATATTTGTTGTGCATGTAAGACATTGCATCTGCCTCATAAGAACTTACTCAATGACTAAGCCTGTAGTCAGCAGAACCTGACACTAGCAGTGTAATAGCTTCTTCAGTAGCTCAATGACATAATTCCACTGCTTGCACTCTAGAAGCAAATTGAAGACTGTTTGAGAGGACACATTCTCAAAATTGTGGAAGTACCTGGCACTGTATTATAGGAAGCCTAAGGCTGAAAGTGTGCAGCAAAGGCTTGAGCCAGCCTCTGAGAGGCAGTTTGACTGGCCCACATCTCTGCTAGAAATGGCAAAGCATGCTATAAATGGCATAGATCTGGTTTTCTACTTCTATAATCTCATCAAAGAATTGCAAGTCTAAAATACCAAGGAAGAGAGTGTAAACTTCAGATAGAGTGTTTTTAGTGGATTGATCTGTGTTCTTGTAACTCAATGAGTCAAAAGCCTAGGCTCCAATGAGTGTTTTAATACTCAACTTGAATAGAAATATATTGCTTGAAAAACTTCAATCTCATGAAAGTATAAAGTTGTTGAATAGTTCTTATACTGTTAAATACAGTTATTGGTATTATTTGACAGCACAACAACAAATCCATAAGCAACATAAAGGTCAATTAACCCAGTGGCCTTGATTGGAAATCCTCAAGTAGAAATCACTGTAATTCAACAACTTTTTAGAGCATATTAGTAACTGAGTGGTTAGATTTTTGAGATTGTCATGGCTCAACCAAAGACTGAAAGAGAGGAAGAAATATGAGTCAGATGTAAAAGGCACTACAAAAGAACAACATAAGCAACATTAGAAAGCTTGAAATTTTCATGTGGCCATGCTAACCTCAATAACCTACTGATAAATGTTACTTTGAGACTATTTCTCAATATTTGGTTTGAAAATGACACAGTGTGTATTTATACTTATAATTGCTACACAGAAAGGTTGCACCCAAACAGACTTACTACAAGTCTTAACTAAAGATTGTGACAATCAAAAATAGAAACTCAAAATAAATTAATTATAGTTCCACATATCAAGGTCATGAGTAGAATGAAGAAATGTAAGTTGTAGAAATTGGTTCACATTTAGAGTCAAATAGGAACTGAGCTCAAATCAGAAACAAAATAGTGTTATCTTTCTTATAGGTTGTATTTGAAAGTGAGGTTTTGTGGATTTGAATGTAGTGGTTTATTTCAAACTGAGATTCTGCAAAAGAAACACCAGCTGAAGTAGTCTGAACATCTTTGTTGCAGATGAACTTCCACAACTCCTACTAATAGTCAATTTTCTGATGATAGATTGTAACATATTTATGTACACAGGCACTCTCTTGCAATGGAAGCTGTATATAAGCACAACAAACCTTTTGATGTAAGAAATATTGGCAAAGCAGAAAAAGAACACTTTCTACAGAATACATAGTCTTCCATTGCTAAAGTGTACTTGTCTCTGGTTAAACCTTGTCAAGCTTGTGATATAACTTTATCAGTGTCTCTTTGATCTGATATTGTTAGCAAAAACTCAATGTTTTGTTCTGCTCTATTGTATTCAAAATTGATCAGTTTCATGTGTCTACAATATGGTGTATAGCACTGTTGTTACTTAAAGTTACTCATGTGTGTTCATTTTTCATTGTGCAAAGATTAGAATACAAAGAGTCTATTTTTTGAGATACATGGTGAAAGACAAGTTCAAAGTTTACCATCACAGTCATTTAGATTCTCTCTCTGAATATAATATATGATTGATTTAATTGTGTCCAAGCAACCTATAATATTACAGGTATTTGTGTTGAAAATTCACTATATTGCAAAGTAAGTATATAAAGATGAACAACTAATCATAACATATGGCCAAATTTATAAAAGGTTTGAAGTAATGTGAAATAGAGGGAGAAAATGAAAAAATGCTATTCTTTGGCAGAAATGATGGCCCATCAGCTAAATTGTTGGTACTGATAGCCCACACAATCAATAACCAAATCTTTGTGGATTGAAAAGTATTGACAATTTATCTGAGAATGCAATTTTGTTGAGAATTTCTTAAGCAACCTGCCTCTAGGGCTCCAACTACTTTTGCATTATTTGAACAGATGATAATGTGACAATCATAATAACCAGCCATTTTCAATGTTTGCACAGCCAAATCAACTACCACCATCTCAGCCCTTTCCTTTCCAACAATTGAATTAAAGCACTGAACACACCAAAAATTAGGCAAAATTTGAGAAATGTACTAAACCATTAATCATCACAGCAAGTAATAGCCAATCTTTAGAGTCTGTGGATATATTGCAAGAGTTATAGCAAGGCAACAAAACTGGCAGTTTATAGTAAAGTATGTTCCACTGTTATGCAACTTTGATTCTTAATGAGGTTTTACCATCATTGCCTCTATTTTCACCAACTTAGAATCTAGAATGCAGACTTAATTTGTGTGCCAATTGGAATTACATTCTCAATATATATTATCTGCCAAAGAACACATTAATCTCACTGAGGGTGGTAAGTCATGCAAAGCTCTTTGGCCTTGGTAGATCTGAAATAGTTGCACTTTCAAGTTACCAAGCTATATAGAGAATAGTCCAATGAAAATCATCTGTGAATTGTCATCTTTAGAGCATGATGATAGTGGCAAAAGATGAGTCTGTTGTGATTAATCATTGTCATCAACCTATCTCTGGTCTCAAGCTTCAACTCTGGAACTTCACTTTCTAAACTAACCTCCATTCAGCTTCAAAGCATGCAACAATTGGCCCACTACACTCACAATCATCACATCCTCCTCAGCTCTCTTTAGCCATCATCAACTATCACTGCCTCATCACTGCCCACTTCAGCAATCTCCAGTGCTTTCCTCAGTCTCTACTAATGCTTCTCCTATCCATCATTGACTCCCATCATGCATCATGATTCCATTCATCACTCATTATTCTATGCATCATTCCTCTGCCCATGGCTCACCCTTCATCTCATTGCAGTTGCACATCATCCCATCACACTGTGTGTCACCTGTGCACCTTATCATTTCTCCATCCCTCCATAAACCCCCTCTGCTCAAGCACCTAAAGCAGCACCTCCTCTCCTTTGAGGGCATCCTTTGCATTGCACAATCACAGTCAATACTTGCCCATCTTGCATAATCTCCAGACTATCTCAAAGTTTGGAACTTACTATTCTCTCACTACTCATCCTCAATAAATCCACTTACTCATGATTATGATTGTTGAAACTTGCTCTCTGCACTAGCACTTGTCTCTTGCTTATTCATGACTCTTGATGCTCACTCTTTATATGTGCTACTCTCAGATATGATTGATGCTCTCCATACATAGTTTTGTTGCTTTTCTGACCCCACCTCTCAGTTTCTCATGCCCAAAGCTCATTTTAGATACTCATTGTATGCATAGCACATTGTATCTATTCAGTAAGGACTTATCTAGTGGTTTGAACTCCATAGTCAGCAGAACCTGACAGCAGAAGAAATACTAGAGAAAGAGAAACCCTTCATATAGAGAGCAAGCTATAGCATTTCCAGACCATCTCTCTGTTGTCAAGAGACTTCCATTTTGGACCTATACTGACTTCTACTTGCTCTGCCCCTCTACACTTCAATCTGCCCTCTTGCATCACTCTTTAGGACCCTTGAGGCTTGCTCTAGACCTTCAGAAATCTCTAAAAAAATTTAAGGTCACTTTTTTTGAGTGCTGAAACTTCCCACTGCTTTTGCTATCCATTGATGTGCTGCACCAAGCAATGGAGATCCTTAAACTTGTTCTCTTTGGATTTCCCTCTGCTAGGTGATTAGTTACTATTTTATTGTTGATTGTTATTTCTAATATAACTTTTGATCCTCTCTGCCAGTTATGTAACTGAGCTGCAACTCCTGAAAGTCACCCTTCCATCTGTATAACTTGAGGTGAAGGCCAGAGCATCAGGGCTTAGAGGATTCAGAGAGGTGGAGACAGGTCTTACACCTTGCAAATCATATAGAGCATTAAGAAGGTCTGTCTATACAGGTCAAATTAGCAACAAAATCAATGGATGCAAAATGAACTGGTAAGAAAAAGGCCTAAGCAAAATATACTAGCAAGAAACAATCCAAGCATGAAACTAACACCACTGAACACCACAAAATCAACCAGCAAGATAATGATCTGAGCCTAAAACTAACATTGCTATGTACTCAGTCTACAGTCAATACAATGTTCTTCAAAGGAGCAACACTTAAACAGATAAGGGCATTGTATGACTGCTTAGCCAGACCACTGCAAGGGTAGCAATTAAACAATCATGGGTCTTATACACTTTTGCCCTTGCAAAGAAGCTTGTCAAGGGACTTCCATTCTTGGTCTATGTCTCTTCAATTCACTCCTCTACACTTCAGCCCACCTTCTTTTCCACTCCCTAGGACCCCCAAAGCTTACTTTAGACCTCTGGAGATCTTCAAAAATTTCTGGAGGTCATTTCCTTCTTGAAAAACCTCTAGAACTTTCCACACTTCTTTTGAGCATTATTCAAAGTCCAAGTTATCTCCAGTCATCTATACAGTTGTTCTCATGCCTCCACCACCTGCTGATGCATTGCACCAAGCAGTGGAGATTCTTAGACTTGTTTTCTTTGGATTTTTCTCTGCTAGGTAATTAGTTACCATTGTATCGTTGATCATCATTCTGATATGTTGCAAACAATGTAAACTCAGTCTGTGTATGAAAGACTGTATTGTGTAGATATGCACCTATTGCAGACAATGTAAATTGTAATGGATCAGTAAAGGTATTCATGTCATTAGCTTTGGGAACATGCCTCAGTCTGTAGATGGAAAATTGAGGTGTGTCTGATATTCAATCTGCCCTTATCTATGCCCCACTTTCTAATCTGTATGTATGTTATAGCATATGATACCATCTGGTGTCATACATGGCTCCCTCCAATACTTTCTCTGAGCCAGCAGACACACCAATTTTGTTAGTGTAAAGTTGTAATTCCCTGCAGAACTTTGAATGCAATGGTTAAGCCAGGAGCTTTGTGAAAAGGTCTGCTAAGTTATCTTCACTCAGCACATAAGTGATATTGACCTTCCTCTGCTCAACTAGTTGGTGTATATAATGATGGTGGACATGTGCTTAACACAGTTGTGTCCCCATTTGTTTTCAGCAATAATAATTAAACCATTGTTGTTACCTTGCAGTTTGAGTGGAAATGGTACCCTGGAGCTGATCTCCTTCAAGCTTGAAAACATCCACTGTATGTGCTCCACTGCCTTCTTCAAGGCTATATACTCCACCTCCATCATTGATGTTGACACAGTCAATTGATATTTAAAGCTCTAGCATGTTGGTCCTCCTGCTTGAATAAATACTCTGCCTGACACTGAGCACTGGTTGTCTATGTTTGATGCAAAATCTAAGTCAAAGTAGCCATGGGGAGTGTAATCCTGGTAACCCTTGCTGCTGTATCATAGTTTATAATAGACCATTGCCCTCAAGTACCACAATATGTATTTGAGTGCCTTCCAATGCACTTCTCCAGGGTTCTTTATAAAATGGCTGAGTGATGTCACAGCAAACATGTGCATATATGATGGACCCTAATGTCACGACCCGCTACCAACCCCCAGGACTTAGCCCCGGCCCCGGGACTCCAGCGCTCCAAATACCACCCCCATAGCTGCCCCGGGCCCGGACCGCTACCTGGCCAACTCCCCTGGCCATCACCGGCCATCACCACCTGTCAACGCCACAGCCACCGCCACTCGCGGCACCTCCCGGCCATCACCGCCATGACCGCCACATCAGCGCCGGGTCTCGGCTATCACGTCACATTAGCGCCGGCACCACCCGTCACCCCCGACCCGCGCCAAGACCCCCCATCACGCATCATGATCGCGCATCACTGCCGCCGACCTCCGCTTGCCATGCTCCGCTCCTGCTCCCTCCTCACAGCACCACCGCCGCGTGTCTCTGCGCTTCCACTTCGAGACCTTGCGCGACATGTCTTGGCCTCGCCCCGTCCTGTGTGGCCCCCAGGTCTCATCCCAAGCCCTGGCGCCGCGACCCGCTGCTGGAACCCGGGCCTGACCCCCGGGCCATATGTACCACGTAGTATATAAGGCGCAGAGTAGTTAGTAGGTACTCTAGTCTTGATATTAACATAACCCCCGTCTTGTCTGTTGTGCTCGTCTCCGTTTTTGTCTCTCTCGTGCCCTGGTTTCATTACTTTACTTGCTTCTTTTCTTGTACTCGTCTTGTTTTGACTATCTTTCTCGTCTCAACTCGTCTTGTATCTTTAATCTAATCTCGTTGTCCTCTTCTCCCTTTTCCACTCTAAGTTCTCTCGACTCTGCGTTCCCGGCTCTCTTCTCTTCGACTTAATCATTTCCGTCTCCCGCTATCTTATCTCGACTCTTTCCCCTTTTGGTTATCCGACTTCCCCAGCTTTGTTTCTATCCCCGGGACTCGCTAAGTCCCCTCGTCTGCTTTTCTCTTGATCCCCGGGACTCGCTCGCTCCCGGTGCTCGCTCGTCTCGTTCTTTCGCACCCCCAGGACTCGCGCCAACCCCCGGCACTCGTCTTCCCCCCTCCCCAGCACTTGTCTCACCCACCGGCACTCCCAGCACTCCTCTACGCACCTTCCCCCGCCCCGCTTCGGTCTCCTACGCCTCGCGCTACTCCCGGTGCTCTGTGTTCGTGCACGGTGAATAGCCGTAAGGTGGATTCACCCAGTAGACTGAGCCCCCGAGGTCAGCAGAACCTGACACCTAAGACCTCATTGAATGGCTTGTCTGCCATGAATTCTTAGTCTTCCAGTATGATGGTGCATTGAGACCTGCTCAAAACTATGCCCAGAAGCAATGGAATGTACTTTAGCTTGCAGTTGTTCATGCCGTACTGTTCAAGTATGCATCTGATGTATTCTTCTTGGTCAAATGTGAGGAGGTTTTAGTTCTGATTGCAGGTGATATGTATTCCTAGTATGAAATGTATGTCACTTAGATCTTTTATCTTGAACTTCTCCCCCAGCTCTCAGCATACTCATTTGGCCTCCTCTTTTAGTGATGACATGCTAATTGTATCATCTATATATGTGCTTGTAACTGTCTTTTTGCCATTTTTCTCCCTCAACTTCACTGACCAATCTGCCTCTGACCTTTTGTACTCAAACCTTGTCATGTCTTCATTCAGTGTCCTCTACCAGTTATTTCTTGTGCCCATGGTCCCATACAATGCCTTGTCCAATACCACCACTAGTCCCTTCTCATTGTCTTTGATATGCTCCAAATCCTTGTCACCACACTTGCATTCATGTCCTTACTTACTCCTTTGCCACTAGCCTCACCTTTCTCCTGACTATGTTCCCATCACCATCATATTTCAATGTGAAAGTCCACTGGTTCTTCATTGTTCTCACACTAACTGGTCTGGGTACCAGCCTTCACACTCTCCTCTCATGCATTCGGGCTATCTCTTTGTCTGTTGCCTCCTTCCACAAGTCTGGCCATCATCACCTCACTGAATGTATTCAAGATCCAAGTCTTTTTATTATCTCCACTATGTGCAACTGCTGTGATGGGGTCTACCTCTGCTTCATTGTTGGATGCTGAGTCTGTGGAGAGTTGAATGGAGGTTGTCAAGTTTGATTGTACTGCTTGTGCAAGAAATAATGGTGGTGGTAGCAGTACAGCATTGCCCTGGATCCTGGCTGAGTACCTGGGTTGATTATCTTTGGTTGGGGCACATGCATAGGGGTCTTTGCCATGTCTGATACATTATCCTCAGCCTGCTTGCCAATCCTTTGCTGGTCTGCTTGTGTGGCATCCTTGTTAACAGTGCTTTTCTCTACTTGTGTTGTGGTGTTATTGGTGGTCTGTGCATTGGTCATGGGGTCAACTGGCTTGTTGTCATTGACACCAAAGATTATAAAGAGGTCTGCTGACTCTCCATGGTTGTCTGATAAAATCTAGTGGCCCAGGCCCTCCTCAAAGACCATATCACACAACCAAAAAGTCTTCTCAGTGGTGCAATCTAGCAGTTTGCAATTGCCCCTCCTGAAGTAACCAATCAGGACAGCCTTCAACTTGTTCAAGTTGTCTTCTTTGGAAATTTTTGCATATGCCATGCATCCAAATGGTCTCAGCTGTGTGATATCTGGTTTCTTTCCAGTCGTGACCTCATGTGGTGTTTTACTAGGGTGGTGGCTCATCAGGATGAAATTCAAGAGGTAGACAGCTGTGAAAGTTGCTTCTCCTCAGTAATGGGCAAGAAGCTTCAAGTCACTCAACATACTCAATGCTAGGTTGAGCACAATTCTGTCCTTCCTCTTGACCATGCTGTTTGCTGAGAATGAATGCAGTGGTGTAGTCTTGTGCATAATTCCTTGATCTGTGCAATACTTCTCCCACAGCTCATTTATGAACTCAGTGCCCTTGTTTGTTCTAATGGTCTTTATTCTATACTCAGTCTGGTTCTCAGCTCTAGCATTGAACATCTTCAGACAGACAAAGGTTGACTCCTTGTCCCTGTGGGTTAGATACCACATGTCAGTTTTGGCACCTGCATGTTTAAATGCAATCATCATCCACCTTTTCCCCTCTGTCGTTTGGACCCTGGCAGGGCCCCAGAGCTCAAATGCTACACACTTGTAAGGTACCTTTTCAACTTTTACTTCAGCGTTGAATGGTCACCAGGTGTTCTTTCTGTAAGGGCAACCTCTGGAGGCTGTGGCTCAGTCACACAGCTGGCAGAGGGAAATTCAAAGTATATTAAAAGTATGTCACAAATAGCTAGTAAAGTACTAACATGGCAGAGGAAAATCCAAAGAGAACAAGTCAAAGGAGTCACTCTGCCAGAGGTCACATGATCCAAGCACATGCAGAGGTCATGTGCATGCCACATGACCACAAATTGTATGCCAACGATTTTGCCAGTAGTGAATATAAGAGTCAAGTATGGCCTGGGGTTTGGACCTCATTGGCAAGGCATTGAGGACTAAGTTATCCACCTCAGTCAAATGCTCAGTGACCATGGGGACACAGTCTGCAAAACAGATCTACCTTCACAACCACGGACACAACCACAAGAAGACATGCTTGAAGGGGAGACCCAGGTCAAACTCAAGAGAGTGCAATATCAACCTTGGAGAGAGACTATATCAACCTTGGAGAGAAACCTCAAAGATATATACTGTCCCACATGATGGTATGTACAATTCCAACCGTTGATGTGGTTCATGATCAAGGCAGCTTAATGTTACATCGGTCACACATCGAAATACGTCCCCCTTCCTCGCGCCTCTCCTTTCAGAAGGACCGCTCCCGGTTGAAATGATGACATAAGCAAACACGTGATCGTGACTCCAGACGCGCCATCTCGGCTGTTCTCCTGTATCTCAACTACTGCTTGGCTTTTATCATTTATTCTTCACGCTACAGTCAAATCTATGTCTGAAGATGAAAACAGAAGATCCTTACCACCTCCGCCGGTTATACAAGATGCTTGTCTGTCGTTTTCAGCTATGATAGCGATGACGGCATTTCAACTGACAAGTTTACCTTAAGCTGTTGATGACACGATACGAATACTCCTTGCGACAGATAATCATATAGGTTACAATGAACGAGATCCAGTTAGAGGTCAAGACTCAATCAATACCTTCAAGGAAATTCTCCAGCTTGCTGTCAAACACGATGTAGGTTCTTCGTGAACCTCTGTCTTGTTGCGTTATATGTTCTACAGGTCGACTTTGTGCTGCTCGCGGGCGATCTTTTTCATGACAATAAACCCTCAAGAGAATGTTTATACCAGACAATGGCGTTATTGCGAGAGTATACAATGGGAAACAAACCGATTCAGTTAGAGCTTCTGAGTGATCCTGACGAGGGAAAGGCTGACGGTTTCTCGTTCGTCTTGGCTGAACTCTCCAGTCTCTAACTCTGACTAAAGCCGGCCATAGGTTTCCTGCCATAAATTATGAAGATGCCAACTTTAATGTCGGTATCCCCGTCTTCTCTATTCATGGTAATCATGACGACCCTCAAGGTGCTGGTGCGGTCCGTCGCTCACATTTCTTTTTAAGTTCTCTACCAATCAGAATCTATAGGAGGGCGCTCTTTGTGCTCTTGATGTTCTCTCTGTTTCTGGGCTCGTGAATTACATGGGCAAAATAGACCTTCCTATTTCTGATGCCAACGCTCCTACCACGGGAATTGCTGTTCGTCCGGTGCTTCTTCGGAAAGGGACAACCTACCTAGGTCTGTATGGTGTTGGGAATGTCAAGGATCAGCGGATGCATTTTGAATTACGGAGTAACCGTGTCAGAATGTTTATGCCGCGTGACAAAGATAATTGGTTTAACGTTCTACTCCTACACCAAAATCGGTGGGTTATTTGCCATAAGTGCATACTGTATTTGAATGTTACCAGGGTGAAACATGGTCCCCAGGAGTCAGTCCCTGAAGGCATGTTCGACGATAGTATCGACCTCGTGGTATGGGGGCATGAGCACGATTGTCGAATCGTCCCAGAACCTGTTGCAGGAAAAAACTACTACATCACTCAGCCCGGTTCGTCCGTGGCGACATCTCTGGCAGACGGAGAGGCGATTCAAAAGTGAGCTGTCTACTCGTTCGCAACTATCATGATTGACGACTCCAAGACATGTTGCCCTTCTGCAAATTCAAGGAAAGGAGTTCCAGCTGACCCCCATTCCATTACGGACAGTTCGACCATTCGTCATTGAAAGTGTCGTGCTTAGCGAAGTCGCGGAAGAGGAGGGAATTGATCTTTCAGATCAGATAGATATTTCGAAGTACTTGAAAACCAGAGTATGTATCTTTTGGAAATCAGGAGTCAACTCGATGACAATTCACGATAGGTTAATGCTTTAATTGATCAAGCGAACCGACTTTGGGACGAGCGCAACGCGAAGGCAGTCGAAGACGGCGAAGAAGAAATCCCCCGGATGCTTCCTCTGGTCCGTCTGAAGGTTCGTATCAAATCTCACCTCTCATTCATTATCTTATCTTTCTGAGCTCCATTTACACTAGGTTGACACCACTGGTGTCACGGCCACTTCTAACCCCATCCGATTCGGACAAGACTTCCAGGGCCGCATCGCAAACCCTCGTGATGTCCTAGTATTTCACAGATCTAAGAAACCTGCCACGCGTGGCGGCAAGGTTGCAATTGACCAGCCAGAGTTAAGCATCGACGATCCAAACCTGACTGTATCGGAGAAGTTAGCCAAGGTTCGCGTAGCTACGCTTGTCGAAGAGTACCTCTCGGCACAGGAACTCCAGTTGCTTGGGGAGGGCGGCATGTCGGATGCGATACAGATGTTTGTGGAGAAGGACGACATACATGCGATCGAGACGTGAGCGTTACTTCATTGCCTTTGGTGGCTGAAAGTGGACTCATGAAATTGTCAAGACATGTCGTCAAATCGCTCAAGACTTTGATGAACAATGTGCAAGGGAGTGAGGAGGTTGACGAAGAGGATGTCGTCGATATGGTACGTCTTGTTAATCAGCGAACTCATCTCACCCGTTTCATTACATCCGCAGCTCGTCAAAGCGAAAGAACAGCATGAGAAGGATTACGCGGAGAACAAAGCAAAGGCTCGGACTACAAAGGTAACCGTTCCCCGCCTCTTGCATATAAATATCCCTCACTGTGCTACAGAAAGGCAAAGCTCCAGCTATGGATGACGATCAATCAGATGATTCCATGATGATGGACATTGATGCAGGAGGCGCTGGCGGTTCTGACTTTGATGAGGAACCTGAATCAGATGTTCCTCCCCCTAAGAGAAAGAAGGCGCCTGCGCAACCGAAAAAGGCGCCTGCTAAGGCACCAGCGAAGAAAGCTCCTGCCAAAGGTCGAGCAAAGAAAGCCGTCGTCGTGGGTTCTAACTGTCATCTCGATTTGTGATGTGTTTTGATGGACAAACAGAGTGACGACGATGATGTTATCGAGCTCGATGACGACGAGGAAGAAGACGAACAACCCAAGCCTGCAAAGAAGACCAATCGTGCTGCTGTGTTAAGGTACGATATCGATCGTAATTACGATCCCTGCGTGTATCGATCTCATGCTCGCCTTAGTCAACCATCGAGGAAGGCTCCTGCGAAGAAAAAGGCAGCGACATCAGCTCCCGCTGCAGGGCGGTCTTCGAGAGCAGCGGCCACAAAAGCTAGGGGCAGGATGATGGTATGTGTTGTTGGTTCAATTTATGTGTTCTGATATTCTGAACGATCCAGGTGGACGATGATGATAGCGATTAGTGTCTGCTGAGCGGATAAAGATTGGTTTTTGGCGTGTCGCTTATTGTATGATATTTGTTCTGTGGAGAGGCGCCTCATTAGGTTGTCTCCTGTCCCATCTCACTAATACTAATTTTAGACTGCTGTCTTGCAGTACATTTCTGGGAGTGCTTCTGCTCGCTTGTTTAACATGAAACTTTCGTGGCTGTGCGCAGAGTGAACGTCTCTTCTTTCGTAGGTGTTTGCGTGTCAATCATAACGAGTAAGAAGTCAAGGGCACAAATAAGGTACTAAGTGTCTCTTACGCGTACTCATAGTATTTTTGGCTGATAATTATGTTCTCTGTGAAGCACAGGGATGAAGTCTTCAAGGAATGAATGTCATCCTTGCTTGCTGTAGACCTCCTGTGGACGCACTTTCACAGGACCTGTTGTTTTATCTTGGATCAACTCCATCGCGTCACCGAGGCCGCACCAGGTCATCGATTCATCGATCGACCTTCTAGCCCTTCAGCTTCCTGAACGATTTGTGATTATTCGGATGATCCGGATATCATATTGCCAAAAGTAATATTCATGTACGTGCGGCTGAGTTTTACGCTGGTTAATAACTGAACTTCCCAAAAGCGCCAGTATTCCTTTGCCTGTTCACGACACCTCTGCAATGACTTTTGCTACACCTACCCAATTCTCTTGCAATTCATGTAAAGCCTCCATTGAAAGCACCCACCCTCGTATTCATTGCTTAGTCTGCCGCGATCTCAACCTTTGCGCAGACTGTGCTGTTGGAGAAAAGCTGCCATACGGCCACCTTGACTGGCACGCGATCGAAGTATACAAGGAGAGCGGAGACTCATCCGACGGCGCTGTGCTCTCACGAGTGACGATTTCATATACTTCCCGCAGTTCCGAGCTGGACCAGCCAGGGGATCTCACAAGCATACAGATGCAGCATAGCCCACCTCCGCCTATTCCGGCGTGTCCTGCTCCCACTTCTCTTTTGCCGACCAAAATCGACCCTCAAGCAGAAATCCCGTCAGCACAATCCGGTTGGGAACCCTTTTTTCTGCCGGATATGGCGCCGACATTGACCTACACGACTCTTGCGAACGAAATCTTCACGTATCTCGACCCGCAAAATGCTGGCATACTTCTCCCAGAGACGTTGTCACGTTTTCTTGACGACATGGGATATCTTCCAGATGAAAATTATTGTAAGAAAATTTGCCTCCTTTGAAAGTCGCTGAACAACTCTAACATGGAGTATGATAGGGAAAAATGGATCGAAAGCTTCATTAGAAACCAATGATCCTGATATATCAATTCTGTGTGACCGCGATAAAGCTCTAAAGAATATCTTCGATTTGTTCTCAATCGAGCATCACCTCCTTCCGCGTCCATCCGTCCCGCAATCTTCCCCTTCGATGCCTGCAATAACTCGTAAAGGCTTCATTGATGTTACCTCAATCGACCTCCTCATCGAACCCTCGCACCAATGGGAGAAAATGAATTGCCTACTTAGGAAGTATAACCTACCCATTTACCAACGCTGGGGAGATCTGCCGCGTAGTGTCCTTCCGTCAGACCCAGAACAGGGAATGCTGGCCAGAGTGATGAGTACGGCTGCCATCGCGAAACAAAAGATTCTGAAGAATAACGGAATCTTTTCATCGTCGGTCGAAGAACAATTTCAAATGGAACTACGGATGATAGAGCTTCAATCGCGTTCGTCAATTCATACCACTGACGATAGTTTTCTTTATCCCAAGTTGATAAATCCTCTTGACACCATTCGTTATTGACTCCATCCCGTGTATGTACGTACGTTCGAGCATCCATACATGTGCATGGGATCCCATCCACCAAGATTCACTAGGTTCCGTGATAGCTAGTGTAAAATCGTTTTTGTACATGATCGACCGCATAGACTTCGACAACTTGACTGATTGTATGTATAGTGATAAAGTTTTGGTCGGCGTTTGAAAAGAAACTTCTTATTTACTCTTCTCTGGAGCGTTCACCTCGGGGGGGTTTTTTTTTTACACCCCCTGCTCTACAGGCCTGCAACAAATCGTGGTGCCGATGACAGGTGACAGCAGCCCTAAAACCACTTAGATATGCTATGTCTGTCTTGAGCTACGGCGAATGATGCAAGGGTGGAGGATGACCGAGTCTAGCTGGGTCTTGCTTCCAACGTACCTATACGCGGCAAGAGCCATTCCTGTAACAATGCCAAGTCTACTCCATGATCGTCCATTTACCTTTAGATGATCCGGATTTCCTATCTTCAAAGTCATCTGGATTACTTTGCACAGACAGTTACAGCGTGGCTCAGCGGCTGTGCCCGGGTCGAGACGAGTTAAATTGAGCTTCTTTAAGGCGAATGTTATCTCTGTAGTTCTTCCTCTTTTGACCACTCAGCACCCTGCCATGTCCTCTACTGCTCTTTTTCTCTGCGACTCATGTAAAGCCTCGATCGATTCAGCTCATCCACGTATTCATTGCCTAATCTGCCATGATTTTGACCTCTGTGCAAACTGTGCGATAGGAGAAAAATGACCTTACGGCCATCTTACGAGACATGCGGTTGAAATCTACAAGGAGAGCGGGCACCCTTCCGATAAACCTAGTGCTCTGCCTTCGCAAGTGACAGTCTCTTATAATCAAAAAATTCAACTTAGCCATCATGCCAATTTGACCGACATTCATGTTCAGCGTGCTCCCCCTCCACTTCCACCACGACCTAATGTGCCACCGGTTCCAAGCGTCCAGGAGATTCTTCTAGCACAAACCGGCTGGGAACCTTTCTTCTTACCAGATATGACACCAACTTCGACTTATATGGCTCTTGCAAATGAAATTTTCACATATCTCGATACACGAAATCTTGGGATACTTGTTCCCGAGACGTTATCACGTTTTCTTGATGATATGGGTTATCCTGAGAGCGAAAATTACTGTAAGACATGATTTTTGCTGAGCCTCTAGAGACTGATACAAAGAAACTGACAGGGAAAAATGGATCGACAGCTTCATCAGATGTGTCAGTGTTGTCCGACCGTGACAAAGCGCTGAAAAACATCTTCGAAACATTCTCAATCGAGCACCATCTCCTTCCCCGCCCATCAGCCCCACAGTCGTGTCTCCCTACGATGCCTGCAATAACCCGTAAAGGCTTCATTGATGTTACTTCAATCGACCTTCTCACCGACCCATCGCGTCAATGGGAGTACATGAGCGGTCTGCTCATAAAATACAACTTGCCCATCCATAAGCGCTGGGGAGACCTCCCGCGCAGCGTACTCCCCGCAGTTCCAGAATAGGCTATGGTGGATAGAGTCGCGAATGCATCCGCAAAAGTGAAGGGGAAAAAAGAACTTTCCGTCGAAGAGCAACTTCAGATTCAGATACGCATGATAGAACTCCAATCGCGGCTTTCGTCCATGCATTCTATGAGCCGGGATTTCAGCAATCACCTACTGCTTAACTCTCTCAACAATGTTCGCTATTGATCGCGTGGGCGGTTTTTGTCTACCTTTAGATTAGTGCTTGGGGGTCTTTTCTTTAATTTTCCGATTCTTATCTCTGTCGGGTTATATACATTGGTACGTCCAACGAGTGATTACGAGTATAGGATTCATCGTCCTTTGGCATGAGTATACTCTCAGTCATAGAAGACGGACTCCACGAGCTTCTCTTACGACGCAGTTGGAAAGATTCGTACTTTCTAAGACTTGATTTGTTGAAGAGATATTCTGTATTGATCAATGGCTAGTCTTATACAAAGTACTCTCCCAAACATACTTCGACGGTGGCTTTGCTAGGCCTCGTCCCGAGGCCTCAAAATTCGTGGGTACTAGTTGTCCTACATCCTCTTTTCATCTTCTCTCGATGTTGCCGAATCGTGGGCATTCGCAACGGTTCGATATAATTGACCTCAAAACTTCTCCGGTCGCTTGGCGAGGGACAACGACGACTCCTCTGTATGGTCGTTTGAACAATCATATGCAATTGCGCCTAGAAGGACTAAATTTTTGACTTTTTGGTTGGCCACTAACTTATGAAGGGCTCCCTCTGAATCAGCATTTAATCCTCTTCGTGAATTACATCGTATATATTGTGCAGTATCCTCATTTAGAGGAACTCTCCTAAAGATAATGACAGCAAAACACGGGCCAAATGACGGGTGGCCTGGTCAATGTTCGAAGCATGGCTTATTTCTTTGAATATACGCTCATGTCATAGATATCACCATGCTGATCTACCCACACATGTAAAATAGTCATGATCGTATGGCAAGAACATGTTATTTAGAATGGGAAATTACACCCTCGCAACTGTGACCTGTGATTACACAATAAACACACTGGATTTCGAACCAGTGGTCAACGTCTGGTCCATTAACATATATAGATACCTAATACGCCTCAGCGATTGCACAATTTCAAGAAGTAGAAGAGAAGAAAAGCGACAGTGTAATAGCAATAGATTCAAACCAGGGAGCATCACAAAACCTTGGTACTCCAAAGACTGAGCCGATCGTAGTCACCACACCAGTTTGCTGGATTTGACTTGCATGCGATTTGACAACTATTATCGGCGACCCTTGTCGATGTACTTGAGAGCTGATTGCCGCACCCTAAAGGTGACAAGATCAATTCATATGAACGGTAACATATGGAATCGTAGTCTCACAGCATTCAAGTCCGTATTCCAGGCCTGCGATTGTAAAATTATTCGCTTTGCAGATACTAGCACAGCTTTCAGGAGTAGCGCCACCTTTGATGTCGAAGTGCATGGGAAGAGATCGTATATTATCGTCATTGTCTCTGAGTAAACTTCATGTCAGAAGCTTAAAGAAGAATGACTCATAGACATACGTATAACAGCCACGGTACGCAAACGCTCCCCCTCCAACGGAGGCTGGGTTGGCGGGGCCAGATTTTCCGTTCCAATAAATGTTGATACGGCTAGCCCCACCGCAATTCTCGTTATTCTTGCCGCTGCAGGGTACGTCGCATGTAGTAGAATTGACAAGAGAACCTGGGTGGCGGATAGAGTAATCGCAAACTGTAAACCACAGAAGAATCAGAGACAAGTTTTCCTCGGAGTTGCCATCTCACAGCACTCGTGACCATATTCAACGCCAGCATAAATGTAGCCATTGGTAGAACAGAATATTTGACAACTTTCGATGCTCATGCTCTTTGAGACATCGCTGAGCGCAGCCAGAGTACGTTCATCAGCGCTATCCCTGAAGAATGATTCTCAGTTAAAGGTTCGCTTTAATGCCACGCCCCATGAAATACTGACGTATAGCATCCTATAGGCCTGAAAGGTGGTACAATTGGAACATGAATAGAGACCGAACGAACGTTGTCAACGCTAAGACATCTCAGTGCCAAACTGTTCACAAGAATCTATAACGTACAAGGGACGACTGAGACGAGTTACTCCGTTTCCGTGCGTGGACGAGCGACCGGTGCAATTATCAGTTCTAATATACATAGCAAGTAATATCAATGAAACATACTGAAATTTGAGCCAAAGATACCTCACGTATACAGAGCATATTCAATTCCTTTTGTAAGACCGATGACTATGGAAATCGGTCCGGTCGCGTTTGTGTTGAGGAAAAAGCAGGCGGATGGACTGGAAGAAATTGAGATTCCAAGGCAGTTGCCTCCAGGGTACTCGTGCTGGGACACATTAACAGTAGTTTGTGGTACCGTAGAAAGACATAGCCCACACAGTACTGAAAATCGATAACGCCTCGCGCGTTGGTAGACAGGAGGAGAAAAGCGGAGAGACTTGCAAACTTGAGGACGGACATCCGAGACTAAGCTATGGAGGGGACCGACATCTATCATATATGTATGTAATTAAGTAAGGGTACGGCAAGAGATGACTGAAGCAGGTTGACAGGAGCTGTGGTTCTGCCAGAAAGGATTGGGAAGTCAATGGAAGTCACTCTTAGCTCAAGCTGAGATACATCCAGGTTGCACAAGTCCTGATATCCGTTGCCAGCAGATGGCAGGAGGAGCATCATAGTAGAAGTGACAAGACCGTGTAACTTGAAATGAATGATTTCCCGAGCCAAGAGTACTACTGAGCGTTGGACCGTGCTTGTCGATTGCGTTTCCGAATCTTATTCATTGAAGTACGCTCGATAAGTAAAGATGCAGGTCAGCGATTTATGCCACAGTTGAGATTGACACTTCCAGCCGCGAGTTAGTATGAACTCGAATTTATTTTTGACAACGGCGAACTGATAGGTTTACCGGATTGATCGAGATTGCTCGGAGTTCGGAGTTCGTTTGTGCTGCGATCATCTCCACGTGACGCTTGGGCATATCTCCGACCCTGCAACCGACAGACAAAGCAGCTTTCTCTTTCTATCCTTTCTCTCCTTTATCATGGCTGCGCTGAACAAAATCACAATCGAAAGGAATCAAAAGACATTGGCGGAACTTGTTTCTCAGCCTGGAAATGGCGGGTGGTCAATAGTACCTGTTACCGACGTCATTGACTCAAGTTACTTCCGTAGACATTTGTGCAGACTGCAAAGCGCGCAATCCAAGATGGGCTTCGTACAATCTCGGTATTTTCATTTGGTGTGTGTATACCTGTCTCATAAATCAAAAGACAGCTGATGGTTCCGTCCTCAGCGTCAACTGTGCCAGTATTCATCGAAAGATCGGCACACACATCACGAAGGTGTACGTACTTCTCATCAATTGCGGTTTATTTGCTGACTGGATTACCACAAAGTAAGAGTATTACTATGGACGCTTGGACGAAGGAGCAGGTTGAGGTAAGTACGGTTTCCTTCAGAAATAGTATGAACTATTTCACACGCTTTTATGCAGCCGATGAAGTCAATAGGCAATATCAAATCCAATGCCATGTATAATCCCAACGAGGCTCGAAATCCACCTCCAGCGAATTTGATGGATGCAGGGAGGGACGGTGAACTCGAACAGTACATTCGATGTAAGTCACAAGTCGATAATTAAGCCTTCATCTGTCATTCAAACTCGACGTTAGCGAAATATGAGTTCAAGCGGTTCATAAATAAGTCAGCCTTGGTTGCCTCGAAGCTTGGTCCTTCTAGGATCTCCGCGTCGGCTGTTTCAAACGGAAGTGTTTCAAATGGCAGTTCCCAAGCCGCAGTGACATCTCTTACATCGGCTGTTTCAAGCCCTTCTGTTTCCACTCAGTCATCTCAATCGATGGCACCACGTCGATCCACTCTCGCAACGACCGTTCCTCCTCAAGTTTTACCTCAGCCGTCTACTCTGCAACCCCCTCTGAACCCTGAAGCGCATAATGTGACCTCGAGCACGAACGGAAATGGTGTCTGGACTGACTTAGTATCTTTGCAAAGCTCATCAAGTAGTTCTTCCCTTCCATTGCAATACCAAGCGCAGTCTCAGCTACCGCCGAACGTTAACCCTGAGGGATACCAGACCTCGATGGTTACTGGTGTCAATCCCTTTCAGCAGCAGCATCTAGTATCAAATCCCTATTCCCAGCAATTATATGTTAATTCAGGGCTTCCAGGCCCGTCGCTTTTGTCAGGGACAACACTTTCTACTTCGAATTTCCTTGGAAGTTCTCAGCAGCAATCATTCTCATCCGCACAGCCTCTCATCTCGGCGCCGGCTGTGCAGGCGCAAAACAACGGTGCTTTTGTCCAACCACAACCTCAGCAATTATCTACTGCTGGACAGGCAATATTTGTCACGGATAATGGACAGAGCGACTTCATGTCGGCCCCTACAACACAAGGGCAGTTCCTTTCCTCTAGCCCGGCTCAGTTCCCCTCACAGAGCCCGGTGTCGACTACTCACCAACTGAACATGTTCTCGACCACACCGCAACCTCAAATGCTTTCAGCGACTCCTCAATCGCAGACCCAGTCGCAGATGATGTTCATGACGACACCTAGTCAGCAGTTCCAAATGCAGCAGCAGGGTGGATTGGGCGTTGGATCGTTGCAGTTACAGAGCCAGTCGCCGATGATGATGGGCCAGGCGTCTTTTGGTGCTGGTCCGCCTCAGCTTCACGTGACGACGATGCAGCCCTCAGGACAATTTGGCGGGGCTTTTCAACAGCAATTCTCGGCTGGTGTGTTCTCCAGTGGACAACAATGGGGCCCAATGTAAGCTGTGCGCGATTTCTTTGTTCGTACGTGTTTCTCTTGGGATGGAGCTGGAACCGGTCCTCTGGAATTACTCAAGGATATTTACGCGCGGACTTGCCATGGTCTGCTTAATGTGTAATTGCGGTGAAACTTACATGCTTCATCGCAGACTAGGACAGCATAGGTAGTATATAATGTGCCGCGATATTATATCATACATGAGATGGTTTATTCTTTGTTTAAACAACCTCAGAGAAAGCAGGCCAAGCACGAACCACAAGGCGGTTGTCGGGCATGACAAAGGACATGGTGGCCAAGTGAGATTATGGGCTACCGACAAAGCGCGCAATCGATCTGATAGAAAGACCCATTGTCGATACCTCATTCAGGCCGGATCGTTGGCAGAGATAAATAGGCTGTAGAGCGTGATGGGATGGACAGACGACACTCGAAAGACTCTTCACATCAAGACCAACGACCGCCAACGCATCCGACAATGCTGACTCGAAGCCACGCCCGCGCCGTAGTCCGGAAGGAAGCCGCCGCACGCGCTGCCACAATCAGGATGATATCACTATCAGCCACTGGCAAAGGCACCCATATCCGATGGACCTATCCCGAGGACGAGAACGGCAAACGGTCGAAATATCCCATTGCCCACATCCACACCCGCACCCGCACCTGTTGCAAAATTGACCACACCACCACCATCTGTTCGATGGACTCGTGTTCTTCCATCTCCAGCAGCGAGGGATCATCTAGTGAGGGAACCCCCGTCGTCACCCCAACCAGCTCGTTCGATGCCCTTATCCCCTTACCAATCACACCGCAGCGCAGCAACAAGCCTCTCACGACCCCGCCCCGGCTCTCACCTAAGAAACTGCAGCGCAGCCCCCGCGGACGGTGGATCACGGCAGACGGCGCGACACGTCTTGTGTTCATAGAAGATTCTCAGGAACAGGCAGAGTTCTGCGGAATGCAGGACGAGACGAAGCATCACCGCATCGAGGAACGAGAGCTGGAGACCTTGCTCCGGGAACGCGACGCCGCTAACCGTGAGAAGGACGAGGACTTTGTGATGGACGTTGAGACGCAGACTTCTGGAACCTGGCGGGACCAGGGATCATGTACAGATATGTTCGAGGTCGACGCTGGGGAAGCACTGGGAGCGCTAAGCCTTGCCCCCGAGCCTTGTCATCGTGGAGATACGGAACTCCTTGAGGACCGGGGAATCACGCTGGTGGCTGGGGGTTCCAATCAGTCGCCGGACTCTAATGGAACTAGGCTACCTGGCTCAGTTGCGTTTATGTCTATGGACTCTGCGCAGGCATCACGCGTCGAAACGTGGAGACACGGAGTGCTCTAAAAGTCATTCGTTACTTCATCAGAGAGCTGCCGCTTGACGAACATTGACAAGGCCTCATTGACGACCGTGCCGGTAGACACTGACGCGCTGACGGCCTATGACTCTCTACTACGACTGCGATGCTTATGATCTCATCTTTGCCGAGAAAAACATATGCATTGCCTTTATTGTCACTACATCGTTCTTGTATGTGTTTAGACAAAGCTAGCCCTATGTAATTTATAGTACTTACCTGTAGTCTTGTTGTACATTTGTAACTGTAGCAAATGATCTCAACGATGAGTTTGAGAGCAAAGACCAAAAATGTTTGTCTTGATAGATCTTATCATGTCGATATCACGTTGTTTTTATCGGCTCAGGTTTCAGGCGGTTCCAAGCTTCCCCACAATGCCATGGCAACGCTCACGCCATCTGGTAATTTCAAAATCAAGAGAGATATGCCCCCGGACTCGGTGCTTCCACACATTTCCACTATTTGACCATGAGAGGTGAGTAAAACACTCAAATGTAGACCCACCGCGAAACCATTGATGTCTAAAACACAGCGACGAGAGGCTTCTGCCTCGTATCCATTTTTGCTGGCCTGATCGAAGCGCTGGCCGGTACGTTTCTTTAACCTTCATTTCGCCCTGCAATATTCAAACCAGCTCGGCTGCAGATTCCACTCTTTCAAACCTTCACGTCTACGAGACTAATGCCTTTCTTTCCAAACCCCGTTTCTCCTGGAACCTGGATTCGGCTGATACCCAAACCTCCTACCGGATTCAAGTCTCCACTTCTCCCAATATATCCGATCATATCTGGGACAGCGGCATCGTCGCTTCTTCTTCTTCATTGGTCGAATATGCTGGTCCATCTCTCCACCCAGGGACTCGTTACTTTTGGATGGTAGACGTTCAAGTATCGGCTGGTCCCGGTGCTGTCGCATCATCGAATTTTACGACGAGTTACGCTCACTTTCATGACTCCTTGAACGAACTAAGCAGCCGACAAGCAAACGACCTTGGGACATTGGAGACGACCTTCAAGACGAGTACTTGGATTTGGACAGCCGACGGCGCTCCGCCACTGCTCTTGGCGCCACCAGGCAAGCGAGTTTTCCGGCAAACATATGCTCCTCCCACGGGGAAGACCGCGGTCCTAGCTGAAGTCCTTATTACTGCCGACAATAAGTACTCTTTGTACGTCAATGGTGCCCTTGTTGGAGAATCGCCAGCGGATGTTGACTCGTGGGAAAAGGCTCAGGGTTATAGAATGGCGCTCAATCCAGGCCCCGTCGTGTTTGCAATCATAGCTACGAATGCACCCACCGCTCTCGGAGGTCCCAATGCTGCCGGCCTTCTCGTTTCTGTCCGCGTAACTCATTCAGACGCCACGCAAGTTTCGTTCGGAACCGACAAAACTTGGCGTTCAAGCATTATTGTTCCATCGTCCCAATCTCCTACTCTTGATGATTCAAAATGGGTTCCTGCCACTGAGCTTGACAAGTTTGGTAAAGGGCCTTGGGGTCTCCATGTGACGTTACCTACTGTGCTCGCTGCAGTGTCCCTGCCTCCCGCCACCACATCCTCTGCGGTTACGAGTAGTACTAGTTCTAGCATATCCCTTCCGAGCAGCACATCTTCTTCCCTGCCATTGACCACCAGTAGCACGAGTTCTCTCTCGAGTATTATCAGTACCTCATCAACAGTCCGCCCCACTATCACTATAACATCAACCACAGAAAGCGAGGATGCTACAGCACCTGCCGACTCTACCACATCGAATTCCAACTCCAACTCGGGTACGAACCCTGCCATTATCGGTGGAGCCCTTGGTGGTGTGCTTGGAGCTTTCGCTTTGCTGGGCCTGGGCCTACTCCTCTGGCGTAGGCACAAGCGCGCACAGCACAGCCTAGTCGCGGCGGATTTCGATACATGGACCCCTGCGCCGCACGTTAACCCGCCAGCGATGTCCCAGACCCCTGGCCCTTCGTCTGCCCCTGCCCTTCCATCGACGCTCCGCCAGCCGCAGTACCCCGACGCCAGTGACCAATACGCACAGCAGGCACCACATCGGTACCCTCCCCCGTCTGTGTCAATGGCCAGCGGTGCAGATGCTTATGCAGGCCAGTATGGGGCTGGGTATGGTGGATACGGCGCTCGTGGATACGACCAAGGTGGCTACGCTAGTCAGGAGTTCGGCAGTAGCGCGCAGCTCGTGACAACCCAGAATAATGCTAATGCTGGGATGAACGTTCCACAATCGTTGATGCCGGGAGGTACGCAGGGGTATTATCCATCGACTGGAGTGGGCCAGAATCCAAGCTCGAACTCTTATGATAACAGGTACTATTAATTTATTTCTTGTTCTTATTAGTTCTAGTTCGAACTTGTTGGATACATATACCTTTCCGCTGGATTTTTCCTTTGAAGACAGAAATATCATTAAAGACAGTTGAGGATACCTGAACGAAATGACCGAATGTTCACTTGCTTCAAAGATTGGGTCCCATTGTTGTAGATGTAGTATGTAACGCTATGACAGAATCCAAGTCGTCGAAATTGCCGTTCGTCATTCGGAATCATCGTTATTCATGGATAGTTCAGAGGTCTTGACCTGTCAACATTAGGTGACCCAACTAGCAGATTATTGTCATTTGCAAAAAAATTGGCACAAAGCCCGAAATCGTCACTTTCACGGTCGAGTCTTCGGTGAACAATTACTCACGAACGCATGCACCGTTCTGCTTCATACTTTGGGATGGTCATCTCCTGTGTCAAAACTAGGGCACCATGTATTCAGATACGTGAAATATTCAATTTTGAGATTCATCTTTCTTGTCACCGTTGGTGGGCAATTGTATCACAACTAACGACTGAGAAAATAAACTGGATGGAATTGTTACAGTAGTACATGCCTAGAGCATATACAAGCAGTGGGCTCTCAGTCTCTCCCCAACCTCACAATATTCTGATGTGTTTTTCTGGTGAGATTGGTCACAGCAGAGTCGCCTCTTTCCACGGCATCACCATGCCCTGAAGATGATGATTCACAGAAGATTTGCATTAGACTATTCTCCATATGGCTTGGACACTTGAGACTTTAGCTATTATTGCAGACCTGGAAGGTCTTGGGAAGCAGACCATTCAGCGCCTCTTAGCCAACTACCATCAAACTGGCACTCTCCAGTCTTTATCAAAACCAAGACAACACAGGTGGTGGAAACTGACAGAGGTGTAAGCTTGCTGGTTACAGCTTACCACTCGTTTTCTCCATTGCGTCACACATTGCGGTACAACACGTGACGAGCGTCTCAAAAAGTTTTACTTCTCACCTTCGTTGCTTATCCTAAATACGAGCAACGAAGTTGGTTTTATCCTGTCAGTTTGGGATCATAGTGAGGCTGTTTTACGACAGCCTTTCGAGAGGACAACATTGGTGTAAGTTTCCAATGGTCCAGCATCTACTTTGTTGCCAACTAAAGTAGTTTCCGGAGGGCAGTGTATGTCATGGGCCAAACACATAGCTTAATGAGTTGCATGCATCATTGTGGGAACAGTGTGGAGTTTGTGTGACCAAGTCCACCATATGGAGGACCTTGAGACACAGTGGATTTACTATCAAGAATGTGCATAATGATAAGCTCTCATGTGTGAAATCCTGATCAATTCCATGCAGAATACTCATGCAGCTTTGAAACACAATGAAGATGCTTGAGCTGCTTTTTGTTTTAGATATGGTTCAAGATGTGACCCAGATAGTACTGTTTTTGTAGATGAGAGCTTATTCAATAGAATTACAGGAGGTTTTCTAAGGGGATGATCTCTCAGAGGGAAGCTTGCTGCAAGACAATGTTTCTTCATTTGTGGGCATTGGTATGCCAAGTCATTTGATCATATCATGAGCATCTATGTCTACATTAGAACATTCAGTGTCAGAAGCCAGACAGGCTTGAAGAGGAACTGAATAGGCCCCAGTAGCTTGACAGGCTACTGTGGAAGATTCTTCCATGCTGGTAATGACTGAGTTTGAGTGAGCAGAGGAGCAAGCTTTCCTTCTTCAAGTAGGAGGATGCAACATGCACATGGTAGATATTGAAATAATCAATGTGTTATTAAACTTTTGAAGAGTGCATAGACAACACCAAGGCTTTGAGTGATCAGTTCAAGCTTTGCAGAGTGTTTAGAGGTTCAAAAATATGTAATGCTATGTAGATGGCAGTAACATTATACTAGAATACAAAGATATTGTCTGTAAGGTTCTGCTGACCATGGGGGCTCAGTCCACTGGGCGAATCCTTATGTGGCATGCACAATGTCTACAAAAGCAGCGGTACTGTCAGGAGCATGGGGCATAGAAGACTGGGGCAGGGCTGGGGATGCAAGCAGCAGTTGAGCGAGAGATCACCGGTCATGCCAGGGCAGGAATGCGAGTGCCAGGGATGAGGAATGGGAGTGGAAGATGAGTGCTGGGGTTGGCGCAAGTCCCAGGGGTGCAAGAGGAGAGGTGGAAGCAAGCGCTGGTGTGCGAGAGAGTCCCAGGGCTGGTGAATAGATAGCCAGGGAGAGCAAGGTGACTTAGCAAGTCCTGGGATCAAAGGTGGGAGGTGTGGGGATCTATGCAAGCTGAAAGGGGGAAGAGATGAGATAAGATAGATGAAAGGGGAAATAGAAGGAGTCAAGATGAAGGTGAGAGATGAGAGATGAGAGAGTAGAGATGAGACTTAGAGACTTGAGGCAAAGGAAGAGAGATGAAGCAGAGTTAGATTGAGAGTATGAGATGAGTAGAGACGAGTGGAAACAAGACAAGATGAGATGAGTATGATACAAAAAAGAGATAAGTTGAAAAATGGAAATTGGGGCATGCAAGATTAACAAGACAAAGACAAAACACAAAACTAGAGACAAGAGGTATGGCAATATCAAGACTAAAGTACTAGTTGCTACTCTATGACTTATATACTGTACAGTACGTAGGCCCTGGAGTTCAGGTCTGGGTCTTGGTGATGAGGTGCAGTGCCAGGGCTTGAGATGAAGCCTGGAGATTGTGCAAGGCAGTGGCAGGGGTCAATGCATATTGTGCAGCACAAAGGAAACTCTTCAAAGGAAGGTCTTGCTTTGGGAGCACTGATGACACCTGAAATTGTACCAAGTGGTGTCGGGGTAGGCAAGCACAAGGTGGGAAATAGCATTGGGCTCACTAATTGAGGAGAATCAGGCAGGGTCCCAGAAACAGGTTAGCAGAGGGCAATGGCAAGGAAGTGGCAAAGTGGTGCTTAGTGTAGTTGCCAAGCACTAGAGGCCTGCCATAAGTGTGGGGTGTGTAATGGACTAATACACTGGTGTGATTCCAGTGGCAAAACAAAGCACTATACAATGGCGCCTTGGCATAGAGTATGCTGAGGGCAAACTTAATTGAGCTCTGAAGTCCAAGTGTAAGAGATAGAGAGTGAAGGTAACTTGTTATTGGCAGTGTATAAGTACAGTATATATAATAAGTTGTAAGCAAAGTCGCCATTGGCAACCAAAGGTTGCCAAAGCGGTGAACTTGGTAAGTAAACAAGGCCCAACAATCTTTTATATAGAAAACTGTCCATTAGACATTGGCAATGCCTAGTAGTGCCAATCAAGCTGTCTGTTGTGTCAAAATGTCAAAAAGTAAGTATGAAATCACCAGCTGTCAACATCATCAAACAATGATGGTCACTAAAGAGCAGCGGTAAGGTCAGTGAAATCTTGGGGTCAAGAAAGTAAGGTAAAATAATCCAAAAAGATAATAACTGTAGCCAGTGGCTACAGCTAGAACAATCTTGCATACTTCACACAGTAACTGAATCAGACCAAATATTGGATTTGACTAGGTATGTTATGAATACAAGATGTTGCCTTATGTAATCTACAGATGCACATCAAAGGCGCATGCCCCACAGGTTACACACCCCCTCTTTAGACCATGGTATGGTCTACACTCAGTACTCAACTTCAGTGCTATGCAGTATTTTGTGCATTACAACTAGGATCGTAGTCATAGTCAACTGATTATATCTGTGTCACTATGTCAGCGACAGGTGCTGAGTCGAGCAAAGAGGTTGCTTGAGGGGTTCACTCAGTAGTCTCTGTACCCGACTGGGTACTAACGCTGTCACGACCTGCTACCGACTCCCAGGACTCAGCCCCAGCCCCAGAACTCCAACCCTCCCCAAAACAACCCCCATGACTACCCCGGGCCTGGACCGCTACCCAGCCAACCCCCTCGGCAGCCCCTGACCATCATCGCCCATCACTGCCTGTCACCACCACCAGCCACCGCCACTTGCGGCATCCTCCGGCCATCACCACCCATCACTGCCTGTCACCACCACAGCCACCGCCACTTGCAGCATCCCCCGGCCATCACTGCCATGACCGCCACATCAGTGCCGGTCTCAGCTATCACACCGCCAATAGCCACCACATTAGCGCCGGCACTACCCGTTATCTCCAGCCCACGCTGAGACCCCCATCACGCATCACGATCACGCATCACCGCTGACCCAACCTCTGCATGCCACGCCCCACTCCCGCTCCCTCCTCACTGCCCCACTGCCGTGTGTCTCTGCATTTCCAGTACAAGACCTCCATGCTGCATGACATGTCTCAACCTCACCCCGCCCCATGCGGCCCCTGGGTCTCACCCCAAGCTCTGGTGCCGTGACCCACCACTGGAACCTGGGCCTGAGCCCCAGAGCCTACCTACTGCATAGTATATAAGTTGTAGAGTAGTAAGTAGTACTCTAGTCTTGATATTACCATAGCCCCATACTGTTTCGTTGTGTTCTCGTCTCTGTCTTGTTCTCTCGTGCATCCTGGTCTCATCCTTTCTACTTGTTTCCTTTTCTTATCGTACTTGCCTCGTATCATCTCCTTGCCTTGTCTCTACTTGTCTCGTTCTCTAATCCATTCTATTTTGCTCTTCTCTCCCTTTCTACTCTAAGTTCTCGTGGCTCTTCTGTCTCCGACTCCTCATCTCCACTCAATCTGTTCCCTCTCCCTTGATCTGATCTTGACCCTTTCTCCTTTTAGCCCGCTTAATTTCCACATCTCTGTTTCCATCCCCGGGACTCACTAAGTCCCCACACCTGTTATTTCTTGAGATCCTGGGACTCGCTTGTGCACCGGTGCTCGCTTGTTCCACCCTCTTGTACCTCCGGGACTCGCACCTACCCGCAGGACTTGTCCTCCACCCTCCCCAGCACTCGCCCACTCGCCGGCGCTACCGGCACTCCCCTACATACTGCTCCCACCCTGCTTTGGTCTCCTATGCCTCGTACCCTACTGGTGCTCTGCATCTGTGGACACGGTGATCACCATGTAAGGTATTCACCCAGTGGACTGAGCCCCTGTGGTCAGCGGTGATGACGCCCAAAATTGTACCTTGTGGTGTCGGGGGTAGGCAGTCACAAGGCCGGTAGCGTTGGGCTCGCTAAGTGAGGCAAGTCGGGCAGGGTCCCAGAAACAGGTTAGCGGAGTGCTGCGGTAAGGGAAGTGGTGAAAGGAGTCTTAGCGTAGTAGTCGCCAAGGGTTGAGTGCCTGCCGTAGTTGCAAGGCAGAGAGATTACTGGAACACTGGCGTAGGTCCAGCGGCGAGACAAGGACACCGTACAAAAGTGCGCTTGGCGTAGGATAGACTGATGATGAGCTCAAAATGTGCTCTGAAGCTCAAGCGTAAGAGGTGATGGTGAAGGTAACTTGTTATTTGGTAGGCTATAAGTACAGTATATATAGTAAAGTGTAGGCGAGGTCGCTGTTGGCGACCCTTGAGGCGCTAACACGGGGAACTAGTAAGTAAACAACAGGCCACAATCTTTTATATAGGAAAATGTCCATCAGCTCTTAGCGACGCCTAGCGGCGCCAGTCGAGCTGTCTGTCATGTCAAAAATGTCAAAAAGTAATTATGGAACCGTCCAAATGTCAATATAGTGGAATGATGCCAGTCACTAGGGAACGATGGCAACGCCGACAAAACTGGTAAAAAGTATGCCAAAGGTGGGCCC